>PVLC010012534.1:0-43782 GCA_004027655.1 Graphiurus murinus
GGTACTGGGGATTGAACTCAGGGGCATTCTACCTCTGAACTATACCCCCAGCCCTATTTTTTATTCTTTATTTTGAAACCGAGTCTCACTAAGTTGCGGAGTGCCTCACTAGGTAGCTGAGGCTGGCCGCGAACCCGGATCCTCCGGTCTCAGCCTCCCGAATGCTGGGATTACAAGCGTGCGCCACCACGCCCGGCTCATGAGTTTTCTTTTTAAGCCCAGTAACATGATGAATTAAAGAATTGGATGCAACCTTGCACTGCTGACACAAGCAAGATTTCTGATAAGTCAGATTTATAATACTAATTTATTCTTCATATAATGTTAAAATCAACTTGTTAAAATTTTAGTTAAGTTTTTCAGGGATAATTTTTCTATAATTACCTCATTTTTAATGTCCTCAGGTTTTGGTATTAGGGATGTAGTGGCATCATAGAATGAGATAAAAACTATTCTTCTAAGGTTATAGTTTTAACAAGAATTTAGAGGCTGCTTTTGCTAAAAACACCAACTCTCCACTTAGGAACTAAGGCCTTCAAATATAATTTGCCATCTCTGCCTCCATGTTGCATTTGTCTACTTTGCTCTGAGTCAGATACCTTGTATTCCAGGGACAGGTCTGACCAATAAAAATCTTATGATGAGTCGAAAGTACCCCCACACAACAGAAACCTTCTTATCATTGACCACAAGGCCCTGTCTGACCAAATCTGAGACAATGATCAATCAAAACACAGATTGAACAAGATTACTTGACTGTTCATACTTCCAATACCCCTTATCTACATAATCTGGGAGCTGAAGTCAGTCTCCCGAAGACAGGGCTGGTTCACTTTTTCTCCCTGGTTTCTTTCCTGCTATTCACCATTAGTATTTCACTTATTGGGGGGGGGGGGGGGGGCAAGTGGCCAGACACAACTTGTTGGGATCCCCAGAGTATGGTAACATAATCTTAATATATTTACTTCTTAAATTAACTTTCATAGGAATGTATCAATTTCTTTGAAACTATTCAATTTCATTGAATTTATTTGGATAAAATTGTCAATAATATTCCTTCCTTATCTTTTAATACCTAAAGAAACTATAATGATGTCTACTTTCATTCTTAGTATTGACTATTTGTGTCTTTTCTTGAATACAGTTTTGAATGTTTAACTGATCCCTTCAAATTCCAGTTTTTGGCTTCACTGAATTTACTGCTGTTAAAAAATATTTGTTCTTATCTCTATAATTACCATTTTTTCTGCTTATGTTTAACTCCTCTTCTTTTTCTAGTTTCTTGCAGCACAGAATTAGTCTTAGATTTCTGACATTTTTAGTTTTCTAATATACATCTTTAATGATATAAAGTTATCTCTACACATTCCTATAGCTAACATTTCACAAATGTATGTATATATTATATTTTAATTTATATTTGCCATTTTTTCATGTTTTTATAATGGATTGTTGACCCCTGATTTACTCAGGCGTGTGTGTGTGTGTGTGTGTGTGTGTGTGTGTGTGAGAGAGAGAGAGAGAGAGAGAGAGAGAGAGAGAGAGAGAGAGAGAGAGAGATTTTGTTTTGGGGCTGTTATGGATTTCAACTTTAATTCCATTATGGTCATCAATGATGTTTTCAATGACTTGAATTCTTCTAAAATGCATTAAGACCTTTCTTACTGTCCATAATATGGTCTATCATGAAAAATATAATTTGTGTACTTATAAATAAGTTGTACTTTTTGTTGTTGGACTGAATATCCTATGAATATTAGCCAAGTATGGTGGTTAATTGTTCATCATACTTTACTTTCTGTCTACATCTTATTTAAATTATTGAGAGAGAAGAATATAATGTCTTGAGTCTACATGTGTATTTGTCTATTGCCCCCTGTACTTCTGCCTTTGCTTTATATGTTTTGAAACTTTGTTAGGTGTACAAACATCAGGCTTGCTAAATCTTTTATAAATTCACAACATTGTCATTAGTAAAAGGACCAGGTATCTTTCTTTTACTCTTCTTTCTTTTCTTTCAGTTCTAGGGCAGACCTCACACATACTGGACTGGTCAAGAGAGCTCTAATACTGAGCTATATTCCAGCCCTTTTTAAAAATTTTTATTTTGAGACAAAGTCTCACTAAATTGCCCAGGCTGGTCTCAAATTTGTGATCCTCCTGCATCAGATTCCTGAGTCGCTGGGAATAAAGGATTTTGCTACTGCTTTGTCTGTCATTAATTGAGATACTCCAGTTTCTTTCGATTAATGTCTGCCATATAGCTTATTCTATTTAGTGTTGCTATAAAAGAATACTACAGACTGGACAATTTATAAAGAAAATACCTTTGTTTCTCACAGTTCTGGAGGCTGAAAAATCCAGTATCAAGGTAAAAGGATCTGATGGAGCTCCTTGCAGGACCTTGATGTGCTGAGAAGTATTAGATGGCAAGGAGTCAATGTACTGGCTGAAGTTTCTCTTTCTCTTCTCATAAAGCAAATAATCCGCTGGGCGTGGTGGTGCATTCTTATAATCCCAGCATTTAGGAGGCTGAGACTGGAGGATCCAGGTTCTCAGCCATCCTCAGCTACCTAGTGAAGCACTCTGCAACTTAATGAGACCCTGTTTCAAAATAAAGAATAAAAAATAGGGTTGGGGGTATAGCTTGGAGGTAGAATGCCCCTGAGTTCAATCCCCAGTACCGCAAAAAAAAAAAAAAAAAGCAAATAATCCCATTATGGGATTCTAATCTCAATTCTCACCTGATGCTTCCAAAGACCATCAACATAAGAATTTGGGGATTAATTTTCTAACACATGAATTCGGCAAGACCCATTTAAACTACAATGCTTTATATATCTTTTTCCATCCCTTTACCCTTTACTTTTTAACCCATTTAGGTTGTTATGAAGTGGGCTCCATATAGGAAGCAAATAATCATGCTTTTATATTTAATGAAACAGTCTATGCCTTTATTTTTTCTTTTCTTTTTTTTTTTTTTTTTTTTTTTTTTTTTTGGTGGTACCAGAAACTGAACCCAGTGGCATTCTACCTTCAAGCTACATCCCCAGACCAATTTTATTTTTTAATTTGGAAACAGGTTCTCCCTATTTTACTGAGAGTCTCTCTAAATTGCTGAGGCTGTCCCTGAACCTGTGATACTCTGGTGTCAGCCTCCCAAGTACTAGGATTACAAGCATGCACCACCATGCCCAGCTAATCTATGCCTTTTAATTAAGAGTGTTTCAACTACTTGAAGTTTGAGTAATTGCTGATATAATTATGGGAAAGAAAAAATAATATTTCTTCCACCTTTCATAGTCCTTAACTGGTACTTCCTATAGCAAAGAAAGTGAGAAAGAAGTAAGAATTTTATTAACATACATACCTAGTATATACTTGTCAAAAACAGAAATAAGTAAATCTCTAGAGTAATCACAGAGAAAATTACTAAATTTCAGGATTAAATACTACAATTATTTGGGGGGAAAAAAGACAGGACTTTCTAGCTCTTCTCTCCTCATAAAACAAACAAACAAACAAACAAACAAAAACACTTTAAACAATCAACCAAATGCAAAATAACCTCAAGGAGCTTAGGAAACCAAGAGAGACTAGTTTTCAGTTGTAGCACAGAAATAAGAGAGTCATTGAAAAGGTTAAAAAGGATAGATTTACACTACCTACATTTCAGCAGCATGACACAGAAAGAAGTAACCTCCATGAGAAAGAGTGAAGTGAGGCCTGGACATTGCCTGTAACCACGACACTGGGCGCATCCCAGTAAAACCTAATGTTAGTACCCTAGAACCCTAGGCTCCAGGTAAGCTAAGCAGACTCAGTCTCCAGCTTTGCCCCACTGACAGATAGGACCCAGTAGCCACAGGCTCCAGACTGGACTCCAGGTCAGGCCAGCCCCATGCACCGATACATTCATATGAAGACTCCAGACCTATTGCAAGGTCAAGCCGGCCTCAGAGCCCCAGCCTCCAGACCAGGCCTCATCTCATATAATGCAAAAGCAACTCAAATTGTATTAAAGACTTAAATTTAAGACCTGAATCTGTAAAATTACTAAAAGAAAAGATAAAAGCCGGGCGTGGTGGCGCACGCTTGTAATCCCAGCATTCGGGAGGCTGAGACCGGAGAATCCAGGTTCGCGGCTAGCCTCAGCTACTTAGTGAGGCACTCCGCAACTTAGTAAGACCCGGTTTCAAAATAAAGAATAAAAAATAGGGCTGGGGGTGTAGCTCGGAGGTAGAATGCCCCTGAGTTCAATCCCCAGTACCGAAAAAAAAAAAAGAAAAGATAAGGTAAAAGCTTCATAGTAGTATTGGTCTGCATGGTGAATTTTTGGATATGACCCCAAAAATACTGGCAAACAAAAGCAAAAATGGTCAAATAAGATTTTAATATAATAGTTTAATATACTCAAATGCCTCTATATAGCAATTGAGATTAAAGAAGCTGAAGCTGGAGGATTGAGAGTTGGAGGACAGCGTGGACAACTTAGAGAGATTATATTTCAAAATATATATATTTTAAAGGGCTGGGATATAGCTTTTGACCAACATGTATGAGATCTGCTCAGTACAGAAATTAAGAAAGGAAAGAAAAAAGGAGAAGGAAAATAAAGGAAAGAAAAAGAAAGAAAGGAAAAGGAAAAGGAAAGGAACCTGGAACAAAGAGGTTCTCACCACAAAAATAGTAAATATATGAAGTAATAAATTTGTTAATTAGTTTGATTTAGTAATTTGAAAATGAATACATATTTCAAAAAATCATGTTGTCACAATAGACATGCATAATTTTTGTCAATTTAGAATAACTTTAAAGGAAGAGAGGAAGAGATAAGGTGGTCAGGAAAAGCACCTGAAGGAAATATAATGTATATTATGCAAAATTTACTCAAAGCCTTCTCCACTCTTGCAACAGAGAGGAAGTCACTCTGACAATGGAGGCTTCATTTATAGGCACAAATTTCTACTTCAAAAATGGCAACTTTTTCAGAGCTACTGTTGATAAACCATTTTTCAAAATAACGAACTAAAAAAAATTAATGTGTCAAACAGGCATATTTTGGGGAGACATATTTAGTCTCCTGTAGTCATATTTTAGGGTGATGTGTACTGAATACTAGTACCATATAGATATTTGCTTTCTATACTGTTGTAACTCTTTTTTTCTGTTTTCTACTTTTGGGTTGTCACATTTTATTATTCCAATTTATCTCTTTTATTAATCATTAGCTGGACATCTTAATTATGTTAGTAGTTGGTTTAGATCTTACAGTATATATCTTAAACTTAGTTTAGTTTCAAATAAACTGATATCACTTAAAGAATGGTATAAGAACCTTATAACAACAGCATTCTTCTGTTTATTTTCTTTCTGCCTTTGTGCCTATCCGGTAGAAGTAGATAATTATTTTTAATTGTAGCCTACATCTTGGGAAGGAGCTATTAAAAATATTTAATGTGCTTTTATTGGTGCATTATTGCCTCACATCATAATTTAAATCACATGCACACTGTGTGTATGTATGTCAAAGTCAACATGATTTACATTATGACGTGAGGTGATAATGCACCAATACAAGCACATTAAAATATATTGTGATTTATATAGTTATATATCTATATAAAATATGTGATCTATATGAAAATATTATGATAATGAGTTCATAAGTTTTGGGGACAAAGGTTTTCAAGCAATAAATACATGGAGAACTGTGAGTCTCACTTAGATTCCCTCTGTTGAAATTACTCAGCAGACTTTAAAAAACCCTGGATATGTATGGGCTCTTTGGCTTTCCTACTGATGGTGGTGGTCTCATATTCAGAATACTCTGGTCCCCTATAATAAATCTGCCAATGTAAGGTTGACTTTCATAACAGTCCTAGGGTTCTCAGCACCTTGATATACTTGGGCCCCATTTGTTATATAATCAATGGCAATATTCTCATTACAATTAGACTAAGGAGGCTTAAGGAAATTCAATCTGCATGGGCAGGTAGTAGGGTTCTTAGTCAATGTGGACTTGTACAGCTGAAATGAGAAGATGTAGCCCATGAGAAGTTAGACTGGAGAACATGACTACAAAGCTATAGGTAGGATACACTCTTTAGGAAACAAGCCTATAAAATGTTTGACTCTATGTTACATTTCTCCTTTAACTCTTAGAGCAGTTATATTTCTCCAACATTCAAATAGGTTTATTTATGTGTTGTAATCCAATTTAGTTATTATCCTAAACTTACAGAAAATAACTTTACTATGTAGAAGGTTTTTAGGATAAAGTAATGCTTGAAACTGAAAAGAAAAGTTATTTCTAAAGTAAATTCATTAGCAACACCTGTCTCCCCATTCCTGGTTGTCATTCCACACTGATGAGGATGAAAATCAGAAATTAAATCCTGTGTCCAGTAGAAAACAGATATCCTTGAAAGAATTACACTTAATAGGGAAAAAGGCGACATAGATTATACTTTGCAAAGAGCCTTTTGTAACCTATCAAAGTATATGAATGGATATATATATATATATATATATACATATATATATAAAGTATTACAAGATACTTAATGTTTATATCATATTATGGCTAAAATTAATTTTCAGAGTTTTGGTTATGAAGAAGTATTATGAAGACAAAGCAAAAGATTTTAAGTAGATTTGGAATAGCCTAAAATTAGAATGAAATTTTCAATAATATTTCACTACTAGTCTGGAATAACTATTCATATAAAGTCAATGCCACTGTGAATAATACTGATGATAATGAGGATTTTTTATGCTAATAAAAGCCTGAGGTATATGTGTGTATATATATATACACACACACATACTAAGTGATTTTAAATGAATAAGCAAAATTTCATGGAGCAAGATAATACTAGATTGCCAATTATATAATTGTCACATTTCTTACAATAAAAAGGAGTTACCACATGGCTGGATTAAGAGTAAATACCTTACAAGATTTAAAAAAAGGCAATGGAGAAAGTTCCTGAGAATAATATTTATTCTTGCTTTAAAACATTTTCTAATACTGCATATAAAAATAAAGTAACACACTACAAAAAGAATTGAATGATTCATGAATTAATAATAACACTGTCTAAGGCCAGTCTTTGTGATTCATCTGACATTTAGTTTGATAAATAACATACTTTGCAATCCATAATTATAAAAATAAAATTAAAAAGAATATGTTTTACTTAGGATAGCAATTTACAATTATGCAAAAATAAAATAAAAAGCTATCCTAAGTAAAATAAAAAGTATTACAAGATACTTAATGTTTATATCATATTATAACTAAAATTAATTTTCAGAGTTTTGATTATGAAGAAGTATTATAAAGACAAAGCAAAAGATTTTAAGTAGATTTTGAATAGCCCAAAATTAGAATGAAATTTTCAACAATATTTCATTTCACTACTAGTCTGGAATAACTATTCATATAAAGCCAATGCCAGTGTGAATAATACTGATGATAATAAGGATTTTTTTTATGCTAATAAAAGCCTGAGGTAAGAGTCAGGCAATTTAAATTAGACCATGCAATGATCCAACTGAGTTTTCAAATACCCCTTATAATAGATTTTTTGCAGCCTTGACTCAGTTTGAAGTTAATAGTCTTCTGGAAAATGTTTACTGAACAATTTTTGAGAATTTTTAAATGTAAGGTTTTATTCCTCCTACATTTTCTCTCATGCAAAGCTTGTGTATACAAGAAGGTTTTTGCCATGACATCTATAAATATCTAGCAAGTCACCTGCAGTGAACTGGGTGCAGTTCTAAGTGGTTTCGCCCATTAGATTGTGCCATTGGTTTTCTTATTTTGTAGATGAAGAAACTGGAATAAGAAAAGTCTAGTAACTTTCCCAAAGCCACAAAGGTAATATAAGGTAGAGCCCACATTGCAACATATATAGCCTGAGCCCAAAGCCATTGTGCTTATCATCAAATTCTTTCTGATGTTTTCAGTGCTCATTTCCCAGCAAAGTTCATAAGTAAATATAAATCAATGCATTTTCTCTGATAATATAGATATACTTTTAAAATTAAATGTATTATTTTAAATACCAACATAGATTCAAACACCTATTTTTTTTTCTTTTTTTTTTTTTCGGTACTGGGGATTGAACTCAGGGGCAGTCTACCTCTGAGCTATACCCCCAGCCCTATTTTTTATTCTTTATTTTGAAACCAAGTCTCACTAAGTTGTGGAGTGGCTCACTACGTAGCTGAGGCTGGCCGCGAACCCAGGTCTCAGCCTCCCAAATGCTGTGATTACAAGCATGCGCCACCACGCCCGGCTACCTTTTTTTATTTTATGTAAACTTTTATCTTTTTTTTGGTTTTGGTTTTTTTTTTGTTTTGGTGTTCCTGGGGATTGTACACAGGGGACTTCTACCTCCAAGCTATACCCCTAGACCTATTTTTATTCTTTTTTTTTTTTTTTTTGAAACAGGGTCTCATTAAAGTTGTGGAAGGCTTCATTAAGTAGCTTAGGCTGGCTGTAAACCTGTGATCCTCCAGTCTCAGCCTCCCAAGTACTGGGATTATAAGCATGCACTACCATGCCCAACAGTAAACTTTTATCTTTAAGTAAAAATTAAAATCTCTAATTAGTATCAAAGTCAATGAGTACTTTCTTTGAAATATAAATATCTACTATAAATCAACAAGTAATATAGAAAAAATTGACAGAAATATTGCCAAAAGATATAAACAAATGGTTTATAAAACAGTTAAAAATAAGATGGCTCTTAAGCATACAAAAACATATTAAGCTTCACTCAAGATAAATTTAGCTTTGAAATGTAATTAACAATGAAAAAAATTTATTTGAACAATTACTGCTTAGGAAAATCCATGTGGTCCACTAAAATATACAGCAAAATAAACTTTTTTTGAAGTTTTTATAAGAATGAAGGGCATTTTTTCACCCTACGGAGATTTAATATTTGAGTCTATAAAGTAAACTGACAGATTAACAGACAAAATAGACAGATTAACAGAAAAAAAGCATACAGATGTATGCACAGGGATGAAAGTCCCATAAAATATGAGAATCAAAGACAAACCAGACTATAAACATTTATAAATTTTCTAAGCTATACAAAGTAATAGGGTTCTGGGGTTTCTGGTAGAAGAAAGAGTAGGTTATGAAAAGGTGAAGGTGTTACCAGCGATAAGCCTAAATAAATCCTTCAGCTCTTAGTTGACTTAAAAATTACTGATGATGGAGGTCACAACTTGGGGTATTAGTTTTATGTTCCCAACATAATTTTTTTAAAACTATCCAGCTTAAAGAAAAAAAAGTAGGGAAATTTTCTTAAATCTAAAGAACTGTTAATTCTATCCATGCAGAGTAGAAGAGAAATTTATTTTAGCTAATAAACATGACCTTTTTAAAATTTAACTATCAATTTTTTTTTCTGATTTTCTAGTTGTTCAAAGTGAGAGAATAAGTCCTGACTATCTTACTCCATTATTAGACCTCCGCTAGCTTTTCTGTAGATAACACTTTGAAGGCAGGGGGTATGGTGATAATGGTTGCCTGGGTCACTCTTTAGGGACCCAAGGTATGCCTTTGCTAAGGACACTGACTCTTCACTTGAGCTGTACATGTGCAGTGAGTTATTATAGTGGAGTGAAGATGCTTGATATCTCTGTCTTTACGTTGTGGTTGTGTGTATCTCCTTTTTTGCCTTAACCTTTGTGTCAGATTCTGCTCAGCTCTGCATAACATGCTGATTATGTGAGAAATGTTTTGTACAAAACTACAATATAGGGTTAACTTGACTAGGCTTTTATAGTCTCTCCCACCCCTTTAAGGCTAAAAGCAGCATCAGCCACCATGACCAGAGACATGAGACCTGGAAAGAGTTAAAAGAGGTGGCACCTGAATTCCTGAAAGATCTCCTCATATTCCCAGAAAAGAAAGAACTATTCTTCTCCTTTAGTAGGCTATCTCTTTCCCATATTATTCCAGTCCTGTATGTAACCCCTCAACCACCTGGAGTTGATAAGCCGATTTGTAAGCAAAACTCTCACTTCATCATTCTTTGGACACTGAATAATGCCTTTCTTTCTCCTCAACAATTGTCTTTCAGACATTGCTTTTTCCATTAGATGAGTTTCAGTGGGTTTATTAACAAAGAGAGAGCACACATGGCAAATAAAGGTTGTCTTACGCATATAAAGTCTCTTAGGTAGCAGTACTCAAAATAATGGGTAGGACAGGCATGGTGGTATACACCTCTAATCCCAGTACTTAAGAGGCTAAGACAGAAGGATCACAGGTTTGAGGACAGCTTCAGTAACTTAGTAAGACCCTCATCAACTTTGCAAGATACTATTTCAGTGTAAAAAATAAAACAGAGGTGTGGTATAGCTCAGAGGTAGAACATTCCTGGTCTCAATCTCCAGTACAAAAAAAAAAAGAAAAAAAGGAACAAGTGGTAATGACTCCTTTCCTATAAAGTAATCTTCCATAGTTGATGAGGTTATAAAGCATTCCTTCTGGCCAAACCTTCCTTAGATATGGTCATTTCTGAAAAAGCCTCTCCCTGAGCTTCTTCAGGATAGAAAGGAGGATACAAGATGGTGAGTGAGGCAGGAGAAAGCCAGAGAAACCTTGGTTCTAAGGCCTTTCAACTTCTTTTAGTTCAAAATACACAGCAAATCAAACTGCCATAACTTGGGGTATTAGTTTTATGTTCCCAAAAGTATGTTGAAAAAAAAAATTCAGCTTAAAGTAAAAAAAAAAAAAAAAGTAGGGAAAATTTTCTTAATTTAAAGAACCGTTATTTCTATCTATGCAGAGTATAAGAGAAATTTACTTTTGCTAATAAACATGACCTTTTTAAAATTTAACTATCAATTTATTTTGTTTCCTGATTTTCTAGTTGTTCAAAGTAAGAGAATAAATCCAGACTATCTTACTTCTTCAGCACAAGTGGAAGTTGTTAATAATATACATTAGTGGATAAGAGTAAGTAAAGAGTAAATTGTCATAGAATTCTTGCATTGTTCAGAAATAATTTAATATAGTTTTTGGATCAAGATTATTTTTTATTGCACACTTGTTTTTGTTTTTTTTTTAGGCTGAAAGAAAATAATTCCAGATGGGATCACTACTGAACCTACCATTTAAAAACTGAATTTGAAATAGGTAACTAAGTTAAGTATGAACAAATATATTATAGGAATAAATATTTCAGATTATATTTTCTATTACATTTTCTGAGATTACACTGAGTTTTTAAAAATATGGTACAGAATCATCAATAGAAAAGAAAACCCTAAAAAATGCATTTAATTTAAATTAAATATTCCCATCTGTTATACATCATTTGAAAACTTCAATCTGAACTATAATGAAAAGATAATTTTAAACAACTAGAAAAATGAAATAAAATAGGTAAAGCAATGGAAGCAATGGTTTTAAGATATTGGACCATAGGTAGCAAAGTGACCCTTGAGAGAAGAAGAAAATTTTAAAAAATGAAGTGAGAGCTACATTAAGTTAGCTTATTGTCTGAAAAGAGTTTCCAAGTACAACACACAAAGCAGGAAGCCACCTTCATAAATTACAAAGTTAGAAGTTCTAAAAGGACAAACTGCCTAGAAATCAAGAGAGGAATACTCAAGAAGGCACTACACAGTGTGTGTGTGTGTGTGTGTGTGTGTGTGTGTGTGTGTGTGTGTGTGTGGAGAGAGAGAGAGAGAGAGAGAGAGAGAGAGAGAGAGAGAGAGAGAGAGAGAGAGAGAGAGAGAGAAATAGGGGAAGGAAGGAAGGAAGGAAGGAAGGAAGGAAGGAAGGAAGGAAGGAAGGAAGGAAGGAAGGAAGGGAGGGAGGGAAAGTGCAAAGGCAGTCTCCTGAATCTTCAGAGTTTTTGAGTGAGCAACATTTTGTACACATCTGTGAAGATATGACCCAAATTGAGGGAAAGAACAATTATTTAAAGATAATACAAATATTGAAATGTATACAAGCCTGAGAAAAGTCCACGATCCCAATATCTAGTGTAAATAAACCTCCTAGTGATTAGACATAGTCTAATAGTCAATAGTCCTGAGACAGTTTTGCCTTATTAAAGAGTCAAAGTATTAGATTAATGCATAATAGAGATTCGCTGTCATAAAGTTCTGAAACAGATCTTGAAAAAAAAAACACTGCTCACAAGTAATTTATCAACTTCACTGAATGGAGCCTAGCCATATTTACACAGGGAAAAAAAAGCTAAAACTTGACCAGGCAAAATTAATTCTAAAATCAAATGACAACTTATCATTCATTAAAACCTAATAGTCAATGGGAAAATTAGCCAGTGAGTTCTGACTCAGAGATTGCACTGATCACAGAATTAGCCAAAAAGTAAAGCCAACCATTAAAATATAAACTGTAAGAAGCTAAGACATGAATATGATCGGGAGAGAAGCAGAAGATGAAAATAACTAAAATTATGCTGGAGATGAATAATACAATGAGTAAGGAGAAGAATGTACCAGACAGGATTGAAAACATATTAGAAAGTACAGATGATGTGGCTAGCAATGTAAAGATATCTGAAATAAAATTCAGAGAAATTATGAAAAATAAAATATGAGATGAGAAGTGATGACTAACTATTCAAATGAAATGTTGAGATAAAAAGTCCTAGAAAAGAAATAAGTATCAGGCAGCAATAGGATAATATTCAGCACTATAAACATGCGTCATTAGTTTACAAGGAAAGGAGAGTAGATGGCATAAACATATTGGAAGAAATACTGACCAAATATTTTTATGATATTGAAGAAAACTATAAGGTTACAAATTAGATAATAAACAGAATATAAGCAGATAAACATGAAGAAAAGCACACTAAGGCATATAATAATCAAATTGCTGAATAATAGTAATATAAAGAAATCTGAAAAATAGTCAATGGAGGTTGAAAGAACACAGAAGATACAGGAAAAAAGATAAGAATGATAAATGAGTTCTCATGGAATTATGAAAGCAGAGAAACAATAAAACAATATCATTAAAATTCAGAAAGAAATAAAATACCACAAAGAATTCAACAGAGCATCTTAAAAGATGAACAAAATAAAATACATTTTAAAACAAAGTATGAGATAATTTACTTCTAACATACTTATACTTTAAAAAAGGTTAAAGGAAGTTTTTCAGAAAGAAAGAAAATTATACTAAAAAGAAGTATGAAATTTGAATAAGTTTTATAAATTTTAATATATTTTGAATAAAAAGAGAGTAAAATTTAGACCTTTACAAATAAATAGATAACTAGAATTCATAAGCATATAGTAACCATAAAATGCATTTTTTAATTAAAATTTTAAAAATTATTGATACAAGAGGGCAACACACATGTTACACGCAAGTGTTATATGCATGTATGTTTGTATCACTTTGGATCTTACTATGATGTATAATTCTACTGCACCAATAAAAGTAAAAAAAAAAAAAGGTAAAATTAAAAAAATAAAATTTTGACTAAAAAGAAACAAAAGAATTATAATTACCTCATTGCAACACCATGAGGCAAGACTGTTTACCTCTTGGTCAGGATACAAGAACAGAGAGAACGAGAGACGGATTCGCCTTAAGGGCACATCCCAATGGATGGAAGGCCTCCCAGTAGGTTCTTAATAGTTCCATCATCTTCCAATAATGCCATGGACTAGGGCATAAGACTCTAGAGCTTAGTCCTTTGGGGGACATTTATCCAAACCATAGCACACTTTTTTATTTAAAGCTGTTTATCCTTTCTTCCTTTCTCTTTCCCCTGTAATGGTTAGCATTATTTCAATGTCCCTTAAGACACTGCCATGTAGAAAACTTTCAGAATGGAAATAGGCTTTAAATTCTGGGTATATCAGAATCTCTGTCCCTTTGGTAAAAAAAAAAAAAAAAAAAAAATTGCAAAATCCAGAAAAGAAAGTGAAAATTTCCAATTACTTTGGCATAGGTCCTAATGTCTTGCCTGATATCTATAAATCTGTCAATCTTTTTTGTGAGACCAAGATGTCAAAATGCAAAAGAGAACTACTGGTATGACAACAATAACTATTGGTATGATCCTTAAAATAATTTAATAGATAAGAAGACTTAATTTGGCTTTTGTTGATAGTTTTAAAAGAAAGATCATTGGAAAATTAATGATTGCAACTAAAAGGAAATTATTATCTATTAAACTCCATTTTGCTAAACATCATGATTCAAAGAAAACAGGAAAATAATTCCACTATAAATTTCAAAATGAGCATTGTTTATTAAATTCCAAGACGGGGGAAAAAAAGTAGAAAATTCAGGACTTTTGTAAAGATTTTTAAAGTCTTTAAAATTTGCTATATTTACATATATGTTGACAATTTTATTAGAAAAATAAAATAACTGCATGGAAAGATGCTCAACATTATTAGCCACTAGGAAAATGCAGATTCAAACTGTCATGAAGCAATAATACAAAACTATCAGAATGGCTAAAATCAGAAAAAATAGTCATAGCAACAAATGCTAATGAAGATCTAGAGAAATTGGATTACTAATGAATTACTAATGGAAATGTTAAATGCTACACACTTTGAAAAATAATATGACAGTTTCCTATGGAATTAAACATGTGCTTGCTCTATGACCCAGCAATTGTACACTTGAGTATTTATCCTAGAAAAAATTAAAAATATATTCACACAAATATCTGAATGAATACTCAAAACCTAGAGAAAATCCAGACTTCCTTCAAACTATGGTATATACACAACATGAAAAAACTACTCAATGATACAATTTTTTTTTCTCATATGTGGAAGCTGGGGAGAATTTGGAAACAAAAGGAACTTCAGATAAAAGAGTAGAAACCCCAATAGAGTGATGGAGAAGGAAAAGAGAACTGAAAAAGGAAGCAGTTCAAATAATATTATATACATCAATGGAATTATCATTGCCAATCTCAATAACATGTACAGGGAAGGCAGGAAAGAAGTTGGGTGGGATCCAGAGGGAAGTACACCAAGAGCTATGTGCCTGTACGTTCCCATCACTCTGAACCTCATTGTGATGTATAATTACATTGCACCAATAATGTTTATTTTTTTAAAAGAGAGATATATGCAACAACTTGAATGGATCCCAAAGGAATTGTTCTCTGAAAAAAAATCCAATACTATATACTTCATAATGATTGTGACTACTATAAAATGATAGCATAAAGCATGTGAACACATAAAAATGAATTCAGATAAGATTTGAAGTCTGAAGGCAGTGGATGGTGTCAATATCAATTTCTGGACATATATTGCTTATGCAATTAATTACTGTGAGAGGAAACATAGGAAAAGATATATGGAATCTCTTAAACATTTTTACAACTGTATATAGGTCTACCATTATCTCAGAATAAAAAGTCATAACCTAATCAAGAATAAAAATCAGTCTTTGTAACTAAAATATACTAATAGGCTTCCGGGAAGATGGCGTCAGAGTGAGACATGTCTCAAGAGGTGCTGTGAGCTCGATTCAAATCAGTCATAGAAGCAGCTTTTTGAAAGAAGAAAAAAGCAACAAAAAGGTTAAAAACACTACAAAAATTGAAATACAGCTGATCAGGCCAACCAGGGAGAACAAAGAAGCCCATAGGTGCTGCCGCAGCACCATGCCACTGAGTGGCAGCCACCATTGAGCCAGCCCCTGGAGTAGGGTCTACTAACAAAGAAATATATAACAGCCTTCTGCATCCCCACCAACCAGAGGTGGAGTAAGCGACTCCTGAACTCCTCATTCTAGCCAGGTGGCATATTGTGGCACCTTTGAAAGAGACCAGAATGCATGGTATGACTAGCTTAAGCCCGTGCAGGGCCATCCCAGATGACCTCTCCCCACAGAGCAGGAGCAGAGATAACTGCACTGCAAAGCTTGAATCAAAACTACCTCAGGAGCAGCTTCTTGATAGAAGGAAAGAGAAGCAAAGCAGTATAAAAATGAGTAAAGCAACAGGGGCAGTTGGTCAGAATCTAGAGAGCAGACCAGGGAGAATGGGAGAGCTGGCGTGTGAGCGACAGTAGCAGCCACCATCTTGTCTGCCGCCCACAGCAATAGGGATCTACCCAAAAGATCTGCAGAGGCCAAATCAGGTCTGTTCTTACAAACTTGCAGGGATTTTTATTTTGTTTCTTGCTGTTGTTTTTGTTTTCTGGGTTTTTTGTTTTGTTTTGTTTCATTTTTACTCTGTCTTCACTTTGCATTGCTTCAATTTATATATGTTTGTTCGGAGGATTGGTTGCTTTGTTAGCTTTTGCTAGACCCTAGAAGTCAACACCTGCAACCTACCAAAGACACCAATAGAGCAGGCAGAAGAAGTACCAGAGTAACTGCAACTCAGTACAAGATACCATTCGCAGAGAGAAAATAAAAATAAGAAACCTATAAATTCAGAGAAAGCATGCAAGAGCAGCAAAGTTATAAATTTAAGAACAGGGAAACCACGGGAAGGAGAAACACCAAAGAAACAATGAGTCAACACAACTCCACAACAACAGAACTCAATAACACTGAATGACAGAGCTTACTAGAAGGACAATTCAGATCTTTAATAATAGAAATGATACAAAACTTCCAGAAAGAATGCAGAGAGAGCTGGAAAGAAATAAAGGAACAAATAAACAATGAAGCTGACACCTTGAGCAGGAATCACAGAGAAACCTTGAGGGAAGTGAAGGATGTGAAAGATGCAATAATAGAAGTGAAGGTATCAATACAAACTATAACAATAGATTAGACCACATGGAAAAGAGAATATCACTCGTAGAAGATGACCATTCCAAAAATGAGTCCATTATACATAATCTAGAAAAAAAATTCAACAGTATGAATCCAACATCAATGAGATCTGGGCCAACTTTAAAAGAGCTAACCTAAGAATAATAGGCATAGAAGAGGGATTAGAAGTTGAAACTAATGGAATGAACAACCTTTTCAAAGAAGTAATATCAGAGAATTTTCTAAACATAGAAAGAGAAGTTGACACACAGGTACAGGAAACATATACAACACCCTTTAGACAAGACCAAAGAAGAGGTTCACCAAGCCACATAATAACCAAGATGACTAATGTGGAAGTTAAGGAAAGAATTCTAAAGACAACAAAAGTAAAAGGCCAAGTGACATTTAGAGGTAAACCAATAAGAATCACTCCAGACCTCCCAAAACAAGTCATGAAAGCCAGGAGGGGCTGGAGTAACATATTCAAAATTCTGAAAGAAAATAACTTGCAGCCAAGATTCTCATACCCAGCAAAACTCTCTCTCTCAAAATTGACGGGGATATAAAAACCTTCCATGACAAACAGAAACTGAAAGCATTTATGTCTTCCAAACAAGCACTAGAGAAAATACTCAAAGAGATTAACTACAAAGAAGAACTAACAAGTAAAGGTCAGAACCAGAGAAACAATAATTTCCAGGAAGCAAACAACTAAGCAAAGAGGAACAAACACTACCACAAACAGAAGTCAAAACCCAAAATGGTAGGAATTAAAACTCATCTTTCACTAATAACACTGAAAATAAATGGTCTCAACTCCCCAATAAAAAGGCACAAGGTTGCAAAATGGATCAAAATCCAGAATCAGTCTATATGCTGCCTGCAAGAAACATACCCTACAAACAAAGATTCCCATAAACTAAAGGTGAAGGGCTGGAGTAAGGTAATCCATGCCAATGGAACTCGAAGACAAGCAGGAATAGCAACTATGATATTAGATGAATTAGATTTCAAGCCTAAGCTCATCAAAAGAGACAAAGGTCACCTTTTACTAGTAAAAGGAACAAAACAGCAAGAGGAAATAACAATTATCAACATCTATGCCCCAAACATAGGTGCAGCCACTTTCATAAAACAAACTCTGCATGATATAAAATCACAAATAGATCCCAATACACTAATACTAGGAGACTTCAATACTCCTCTCACATCACTAGACCAATCTTCTAAAAAATAGGTCAGTAAAGATGCTTCAGACCTAAATAATACCATAAACCAAATGGACCCGTTAGACACATACAGAATATTTCACCCAACTAAAGCTGAATTCACATTTTTCTCAGCAGCCCATGGAAACTTCTCCAAAATAGACCACATTCTGGGCCACAAAGAGAGCACTGGCAAATTCAAAAAATGCAACATAATTCCCAGCATCTTTTCACACCACAATGGAGTGAAACTAGAAATCAACTCTAAGAAGACCCAGAGTAACCATGTAAACACATGGAGACTGAACACCACATTGCTGAATGAGGAATGGGTCATAGAAGAAGTAAAAGGGGATATTAAAAAATTCCTAGAAACCAATGAAAACAGAGACACAACATATCAAAACCTCTGGGACACCTTGAAGGCAGTACTAAGAGGAAAATTTATAGCACTGAGTGTCCATATAAGAAGAATGTAAACTCACCAAATAAATAACCTAATGACACAGCTCAAAGCCCACAAAAAACAAGAACAGTCCAACCCCAAAGCCAGTAGAAAACAGGAAATCATGAAAATCAGAGCAGAAATTAATGAAATAGAGAATAAAAAAATACAGAAAATCCACAAAACCAAAAGCTGGTTTCTTGAAAAAATAAACAAGACAGATAAACCATTGGCCAACCTAACAAAAAGAAAGAGAAAATCAACCCAAATTACCAAAATAAGAGATGAAAAAGGTGATATTACCACTGACAGTGTGTAAATACAGAGGATCATCAGAAACTATTTTGAAAAATGATACTCCAACAAAATGGAAAATCTGGAAGAAATTGACAATTTTTTAGATACATACAACCCTACTAAATTGAATCAAGAAGATATATAAAAGTTAAATCAACCAATAAAAATCAAAGAAATAGAAATAGCAATAAAAAGTTTACCATCAAACAAAGCCCAGGGCCAGATGGTTTTCCAAGTGAATTTTATAAAATATTTATGGAAGAGCTAATCCCAAACTATTCTAAGAAGAATGTAAACTCACCAAATAAATAACCTAATGACACAGCTCAAAGCCCTCAAAAAACAAGAACAGTCCAACCCCAAAGCCAGTAGAAGACAGGAAATCATGAAAATCAGAGCAGAAATTAATGAAATAGAGAATAAAAAAATACAGAAAATCCACAAAACCAAAAGCTGGTTTCTTGAAAAAATAAACAAGACAGATAAACCATTGGCCAACCTAACAAAAAGAAAGAGAAAATCAACCCAAATTACCAAAATAAGAGATGAAAAAGGTGATATTACCACCGACAGTGTGTAAATACAGAGAGCTACTCCTCAAACTATTCTGTGAAATAGAAAGAAACGGGACCTTCCCAAACACTTTCTATGAAGCCAACACCACATTAATACCAAAGCCAAATAAAGACAGCTCAAGAAAAGAAAACTACAGGCCTATATCACTGATGAACCTAGATGCAAAACTGCTAAACAAAATACTAGCAATGTGCATTCAAAACCACATCAAGGAAATTATACACCATTACCAAGTTGGGTTCATCCCAGAGATGCAAGGCTGGTTCAACATACGAAAAACAATCCATGTAATTCACCACATAAACAAACTCAAAGACAAAAATCACATGATCATCTCAATTGATGCCGAAAAAGCATTTGACAAGATCCAACACCCATTCATGCTAAAAAGCACTGCAGAGAATCGGAATAAAAGGAACATACCTCAAAATCATAGAGGCAATATACAATAGACCTACAGCCAACATCATATTAAATGGAGAGAAACTGCAAGTGTTCCCACTAAAAACAGGAACAAGACAAGGATGTCCATTATCACCTCTTCTGTTCAACATAATACTTTAGACTCTAGCCAGAGCAATAAGGCAAGAGAAGGAAATCAAAGGGGTAAAAATAGGGAAAGAAGAACTAAAACTATCCCTTTTTGCAGATTACATGATATTATACCTAGAAGACCCAACAAAGTCAGCCAAAATACTTATACAACTGATCAACAAATTCATCAAAGTGTCTGGATACAAAATAAATCTTGAAAAATCAGAAGCTTTCCTGTACACCAATCATAAAACCACTGAAAAAGAAATCCAGAAAACAATTCCACTCACAATAGCACCCCGAAAAATAAAATACTTAGGGATAAACCTATCCAAAGAAGTAAAAGACCTCTATAAGGAAAACTACAAAAAGTTGAAGAAAGAAATCGATGAAGACCTTAGAAGATGGAAGAATCTACCATGCTCTTGGATAGGCAGAATAAATATCATCAAAATGGCCATCTTCCCAAAAGTAATCTACAAATTCAATGCAATACCCATGAAATTACCAAGGTCACTCCTCACAGACATAGAAAAATCAGTCCTTAAATTCATTTGGAACAACAAAAAGCCCAGGATAGCCAAAGTAGTTCTTAGCAACAAGAACCATGCAGGAGGTATAACAATACCTGACTTCAAACTTTATTACAAAGCCACAGTAATAAAAACAGCATGGTATTAGCACAAAAACAGACACAGAGACCAATGGAGCAGGATAGAAAATTTAGAAACAGACCCATGTGCTTACAGTCAACTGATTTTTGACAAAGGAGCCAAAAATATACACTGGAAAAAAGATAGCCTCTTTAACAAATGGTTTTGGCAAAACTGGTTAACCATATGCAGGAAAATGGAAATAAACCCCACTTCCTCACCCTGCACAAGAGTCAATTCCAGGTGCATCAAAGACCTGTAAATCAGACCGGAGACCTTGCAGCTACGTGAAGAGGGCATAGGCCCAACACTTCAACACATAGGCACACGTCAAAACTCTCTCAACAAGACCTCAAAAGCACAAGAAATTCAAAGGAAGATCAATACATGGGATTGCTTTAAACTAAAGAGCTTCTGTGCAGCAGAGGAAACTATCAAAACCTTCAACAGAGAGACCACAGAGTGGCAGAAATTTTTGCCAGCTACTCTTCTGATAGAGGACTAATATCTAGGATATACAGAGAACTCCAGAAACTCACAGCTAAGTAAATAAATAACCCAATCAAAAAAACTGTGAAAAAGATCTAAATAGACACTTCACAAAAGAAGAAATACAAATGGCCAATAAACGTATGAGGAAATGTTCCACATCATTAGCAATCAGAGAGATGCAAATCAAAACTACCTTGAGATTTCACCTAAGTCCAATCAGAATGGCAATCATAAAAAACACGAACAACAATAAATGCTGGCGAGGCTGTGAAGAAGTGGGAACCCTATACATTGTTGGTGGATTGCAAATTAGTGCAACCACTTTGGAAAACAGTATGGAGGATCCTCGGATGAATGGGAATGATCCTACCATATGATCCAGCAATACCTCCTCTGGGTATCTACCTAAAAGAGCAGAAACCAAACTATCAGACCAACACATGTGTATCTATGTTTATAGCTGCACAGTTTATAATTGCCAAATTATGGAACCAGCCAAGATGTCCATCAACAGATGAATGGATTACAAAACTATGGGGTATGTACACAATGGAATTTTACTCAGCCATAAAGAAGAACAAACTCATGTTCTTTGCAGGGAAATGGATGGAACTGGAAAACATTACGTTAGGTGAGATTAGTCAGTCACAAAAAAGTTAAAAATAGAATGCTCTTCCTAATATGTGGAAGCTAGGGAGAAAATGGGACATAAGAGGGATTCCAGATGAAGAAGGAGAATCCTTAGGTGAACAAAGAATTTGACTTAACAGAAGTTGATGGGAGGAAGGGGACACCCTAATGAGCATGATATACTTTCATGAACACATTAAAGTCAATCACTAAACTGACCTTGAGAAGAAGGGAGGAGGAAGGAGTGGGGCGGGAGTTGGAGAAGAGTTAAATGAGAAATGTGTGCATGGATGTCTTTACATATACTAGCTTGTACCTAACAAAGATGTGTGATTACATTGCACCAAATAAGGGAAAGATGAAAAAAAAAAAGGATTTGTTAAAGTTACACCAGGAGATTTTTGATCAAGTAATGGGTAGCTCATTTCTATTAAAGTGGCAGAAACAGCTAAGACATTTGTAGATCAGCTTCAATCCTTGGTACCTACCTGGCCCTTGTTTGTCTCCTTGCTGGGAGGAGTTATCAGATTAGCAGCAATAGTCATTCTAGGCTTATGCATTCTACCACTCGTGTACACCTTGTGATCAATGCCTTTGTTAGTATACAAGCAGATTTACATGGAATAAAACTGCAAGCACTGCCTTGCACAGGGCTTGGTAGTCAATGACAGGTTCGGTTTTCTCAGGGCAACATCAACCTATGTCAGGGCTTGCTGAATGACTCATGGAGACCCCATGATGAGTAAGTTTAAGCACCTAGTAGGAAACAACCTAAGAGAGGCACAGTCCTTCATGCATTTTAAAATAAATTGGGGGAGTTGGGGGAGCCCAGTTGGGCCCTTTCCCCCCTGGCAGTTGCTATCTGTATATATGAGTAATTATACTGACTCTTCTGCTATGGCTACATTGGTGTCTCGAAGTCTGGAGATTGTTCCTAGGATGTGTAGATGAAAGACCCTCCTACTTCTTAGAAAGTAAATATATGACCCTAAAGGAATATGGTTTTACAACTCTAGAAAGTTGCTTTACCAGGCTATGTTGAGAATATGGGCTATACATGTAAAATGAAGAAGTGGTGCTATTTGTTTTCTGACAATGATTGATATGTCATAAATGTCTATGTAACCCTATTGTACTCAAGAAATGTATAAAAAATCCATGCTGAAAAATAAAATAAAATACACTAATATTTTGAACACTTGAAATGTTTTTAAAGGAGCATATACTTTTCACATTAAAAGTAATATACTGCCAGGCATGGTGGTGCATGCTTGTAATCCCAGCATTTGGGAGGCTGAGACTGGAGGATCTGGGTTCTCGCCAGCCTCAGCTACCTAGTGAGGCACTCCACAACTTAGTGAGACCCTGTTTCAAAATAAAGAATAAAAAAAAAAATAGGACTGGGGGTATAGCTCAGAGGTAAAATGCCCCTGAGTTCAATCCCCAGTACCACAAAAAAAAGGTAATATACTCATCTAAGCACAAATATAGATATCATTTCTATGTTTTTAGGTTTAAGTCATTTTTTTCTATTGGATTGAATTTAATACACATGATGGAACAAATTAAACACTCTAGAGATTTGTCAACACCTTCATTGTTTTTAACAGTTTTAAATATTACCCATCATGACAAAATTCTGAAACCAGAAACTCTCTTACTTTCCTTCTGAAAGGAAAATATCACTGTTGTTTAACTTCTTTTAAGGAAATAATATATGCCAAGTTGGGCATGGTGGTATACGCTTATAATCCTAGTACTTAGGAGGCTAAGACATAAAGATCACAGGTTTTACACCTGTGTCAGCAACCTAGCAAGACCTCCAGTAACTTAGAGAGAGACCCTGTTTCAAAATGAGAAATAAGAAGGTCTGAGAGTGTAGCATGGAGGTAGAATGCTCCTGGGTTCAATCTCCAGTACAGAGAGAGAGAGAGGAAAAAATAAAAAAATAAATAGCACATGACTCTTTAATATCTTGGGTAATTTTTATTTAATAATTCTTTGCAATAGTTCACAGAACCTAGAAATTTTAAACTTACTATGCCATCACATATTGAAATTCCCAATCTGTTTCCGAATAACCAACCTAATTGTCCTTGGTTAAGCATACTAGTTTAAATAGAACAAGATACAGACTGGGCATTCCCTTTTTGTACATATGCATTCTCTGGAACTGGTGTTTTGTTTTGTTTGTTTGTTTGTTTGTTTTTTGTAAACTTCTCTAAGCTCTACCTTTCTGCTCAATACTTTATTGCCCATCAATTTTCCCCAATCTTCCTGTTAGAAATTTTATCCCTGTCCCTAAGTGCTTCCCTATTATAAGCTGACATGGTAAAGGACTCATACGATACAAACAGAATCTCTAGAGCATACAAGATAGTCTTTACCATATGTTTCCTTTGCCTGGGTTTAGTCATCTAATAATCATTATTTATGATAATTGCCTCTTGGTAATATATCTATATAGCCTGTCCAGAGCCTTAAATGATTCTTCGTAGTTATTACAATATCAAATGAATTAACAATTAACTCTGAAAGAAAATCAGCAGGTAGGACAACTCTAGTCCAACTACAATAATATTTCTAAACAACCTGCTAAACAGCAGAATTTTTGGCAATAGTGCAATTCTGAACACCACAGATTAGTATCATGGGGCCTGACTTTATCTACCTTTGACCAAAATGAGAAACAACAAAACAGCCCTGACAGCTAACAATTGGTAGCCGGCTTGGCAAATGACAGCAGCCCATGGTATTCCCTGCTGAGTAAAAGTAACTGGACAGAATACCAACATCTGATGCCATTACTCCATGACTATAAAAGAAGAAAACCAAATATGAGGACATGATGTGATCATACAATTACAAAATATTCTGACCAAATGACTGGCCACTGCCTCTTTACCTATGACAATTCTAACTTTACTTTTCATCTTCTCATCTTAAAAATTACTATAATATGCAATTACTAATTTGCTATTATTTCACAATAACTCCTAATCCATAAGAGACCTTCATTCCTTAACATTTCACAAAAATTCCCACAATGGTTCAAAACACTATACCAAGCCCATGCTATCATAATTTCCTGAGACCACAATTTCCTGTTGTGTGTGATCACCTCTTCTTTATCAAATTAACAAATGTACTTTGACTTTAGATGTGTTTCTCATGATCTGTAAACATTAGGTTTTATCAACTCACACACAGAGGATGGCTTAATAACAAAGATTGACTTCCAAATACTGTCTAGAGTGCAGAGTACATAGTACTTTAATGCGTTGTTGCTGTGTGTATAAATTGGTACAACCACTTTGGTAATTCTTTAGCCATATCTTCTTAAATATAAAACCATCCCATGTCCCAACAGTTCTAATCTATGTTTATATCCAAAAAATAAGAGAATACATATTCACTAAAACATAAGCATGGAATATTTATAGCTGTTTGTTTCATAATAGTACAAAACTGTGAGAAACTGAAATGGAGAGAAGAGAGAGAGAGAGAGAGAGAGAGAGAGAGAGAGAGAGAGAGACAGAGACATGGTGGAACACACACATGTGGACTACCACAGAGCAATGACAATACATTAATTCAATTCTACTTAACAATATGGGTTATCCTCAGAAACTTAATATCTAGCACAGAAATTATATACTAAAGTTTACTTACTGAATGGGTCCCTTTATATAAAATTCAAAAAGAAGTAAAACCAATTCATGCAGTTAAAAATAAAGTATTGGTTATACTTGAGAGTAATAACTAAAAGGAACATGATGGGTGGGTGCTGATAACATGGGTATATAAAGTTTGTGAAAACCATTAAGCACCTATATGGTATGTGCGTTTTTTATATGTTAAAATTTTTGAATTTTAAAAAATAGTAAAAATGAAGATTTTATGGCAAAATTGAGCTCCCATTCCTATATAGTATGGACTCCATTCAATGAAAGTACATCAAATTTAATATTCAGTGTCTTATCATGAATATGATGGTAGAATGGATTGATGAGTTGAAAGAAGTTTAAGGAAGGAAGTACTTACAGAGTTCTAGGCAGAGTTGTGAATTAACATGCAATGATGATCTACCCAGCAGCTATCAAGAGTAGGAAGGTCTTTCTCCCTCCTACCACCCCCATCAGCATCAAAGGCAAAGGGGAAGTCACCAGATAATAGCTGTGTTAGTCAGCTTTCTGTTGCTGTAACAAAAATACCTGAGAGAAATAAAGGAGGAAATGGCTTTGGAGGGTCAATTTCAGAGGTTTTAGTAATAGTCAACTAGACCCATTGCTTTGGGCATAAAGTGAGGCAGAATATCATTGTGATGGGAGCCTGTGGCAGAGAAGGCTGCTCAGTTCATGGTGACCAGGAAGCAAATCAAGAGAGTAAGAGACAGAGACCAGAGGACAAGTATAACTTTCAAGGGCACTCCCCTAAGGAACCCACATTCTCCAATTAGGGCCCACCTACTACATTTCCACCACCTCCCAATAGTCTATTAAATTATGAATCAATCAATTGACTAATCCATTTGAGGTCAGAGCCCTTGAGATCCAATCACCTTCCAAAGACCCCACTTTTGAACATTGCTGCATTGGGGACCAAGCCTTCAACATATGCATCTTTGGGGGATAATTTAGATCCAATCATAATACCAGCAAAGGTTATAGCTGCAGGAGATGGATACTCCAAAAAGAGAAACCACTGTCAAAACCTTGGCTTGACATGGAAAAAGGGAGGGAGAAATAACTACTTTGTCTTTCCTCTGACAAGCAGCTCTCTTGTTACCTAATCCATTCAGAACCAGAAGAAAGTGGAGCTCAGTAGGTGCAAATTCACCAAGGCCAGTTTCCCAGAGCATCTAAGCAGAGGAGAAAAGGGTAGAGACATAATCTATTGGTAAAGGAGGGAAAACTCACATAGTTTGTAGGTATTTTAGAGTCAGTGTCTCCTTTGGAAACAAAACATGTGCTTTATATTATGTCACAACCATGTGCTTTATATTATGTCACAACCCTCTCTACTTTTTTTCACTTTCCTTTCTCTGAAAGTAATCGTCATTTGAATTCATCCTTATCTTTTCACAGTTTCACTTTTTAAAAGATGAATATCTCTTTGCATGTTAGAACTTGATCAAAATAAACAGAGTCAAGAAAGCAGAATGTTCTCTCAAAAAAAGGCAGAAAATATATACTTTTGTATATATTTGTATATATGCATATGTGGGAAATCTTTCAGTATATAGATTGTTTTTTGGAAAGGTGCTCCTTAAAGGCCCATATACAAAAGGTTTAGTCACCAGCCTGTGGTGCTATTGGAAGGTAGTGGAACCTTTAGGAGATAGAGCCTAGGAGAGTGAAGATAGGTCACGGGGGGCATGCCCTTTAAGGTGATACTGGGACCTCTGACCCTTCCTCTCTCTCTTTACTTCCTGGTCATATTGAGACAAGCAGCTTCCTCCATCACAGTGAAACCTCCATGATAAGCTGCCTCATCACATGCCCAAAAGTAATGCAGAGAACTATGAACTGAAATCTCCAAAACTGAGAGCCAAAGCAACCCTTTCCTATTTTTAATTTTATTATCTTAAGTATTTTGTTACAGTGATAAAAAACTAATAATAGAATAACTAACAGATCATGTTTGGTATAATGATTAAGAAAACCCCTCAAATTTGCTTCATACATTGATCTGAATAATTAAAATTTAATATGGATATGAGATTATAGTCTCCTTAAAAATTTTGATTATGGTATATGCATTTGAATAGTCTTGACAAACATAAGTGAATATTATTGAATAAATATGGCTTTTATTGATTGATTGATTGATTTTTGCGGTAATGGGGATTGAACTCAGGGGCATTCTACCTCCGAGCTATACCCCCAGGATTGAACTTAGGGGCATTCTACCTCCGAACTATACCTGCAGTCCTATTTTTTATTCCTTATTTTGAAACCGAGTCTCACTAAGTTGCGGAGGGCCTCACTAGGTAGCTGAGGCTGGCCGTGAACCCAGATCCTCCGGTCTCAGCCTCCTGAATGCTGGGATTACAAGCGTGTGGCACCACGCCCAGCTTGAAATATGGCTTTTAAAAACATAAAATAAGAAGTTAAAATTGTAAATACTCTAATCTAAATTCTAATCAAATATATGTGAAGGAAAGTTGATACTTTAAATCTAATCTATCTTTTGAATGTATAAATCAAGTCATACTTATTAGTACTAATTAGATTACATCTTTAATGAAATCTGTTTTTCTTAATAGAAATTTCAAATATCATTAATGTTAAATGCCAGAAGTAATTACCAGAAAAATTTCTAATTTTAACAATCATGAAAAATCCCATACCAACATAACTTTTATGTCAGACTTCCTAGTGTTATTTTACATAGTATTTTTCAAAATGGTAAGTCTGGAAATTATTTACCATCTTACAAGGTAATTTCCTTCACTCTCAATACAAAAAAAAGAATACAACAAAAGAATCAGAAACCCACTGTTCAATTCGCCCACAGGGAATATCAGAAGGCAAAGCCTTAAAGACCAAAAGGTATGACATAAATACAGATGTTGTCCCCATACCCCTATTCCCTACCCTTAGACAGTAACAGGTATGAAAATATAAAGTCCCATTATAAAGACAAGAATGAGAGAAGGCAATGTAGCACTAAGTTTCTACACAAAAACTGTATCTATGAACAACAGTGAAGATCCAGATCAGGAGCTACTATTTTACAATGGAAGTTTGGGATCTATTATTGATAATGATCCGATGCAACAAAAGCACTATGTAAGTGTTGTATAAAGCATCATATCCATATTTGGTGGAAGCTCTTTTGTATTGTATTTTTCTCCATGTATTTTTCTCCAGGGCCTATTGTACATTAACATGCAATTAAATATTTGCTTTTAAATTATTCACAATTTCTCTTAGAATGATAAGCATGCATTGCCACCTCCATCTCTAATGGTAATTTATTTTTATCTCGGTATATTGATGAAGAAGCAACATCTTGTTGATGACTATTCATACCACTACAGAATAAACAATCATTGTTGCTGAGCTAGTGCCAAGGATCCTGTCACCAAGTCAGGCTCTCACAAATCAGAAAGAGGAACAGAGTAGAGAGAAAGTGAGACACTGGCTCCTCATGTTTTCCCTTCCTGTGAGGGACATCTACTCTCTAGTCCATATTCATAGGTGAGGCCATTACAAGTGGGAGAAGGATGAACTTGATTGATAAATCCTATGAAAAGTAAAAAGGCAACATGCCTTAGTTATATATAATATCCATACAAATTATGTACTCAGAATAAAGATAACTATCACATGACCTCGCTTCACAAACCTTGCAATTTTTAACTTTACCCTCATCTTGAAGATCTCCACTGTGCTATTTCATACTCTCCCATTTCTGCATTTAGGTCCTTCCTTCAGAGAACCAATCATATTCCATGGAGATTCTTAAATATCAAGTTTCCTCAATCTCATCACTATTGACATTCTGGGCACTGTTGTGGGTGACTGTTCTGTACATTATAGGATTGCTAGCAGCCTCCCTAACCTCTATTTAATGGTTTTCAGTACCAATTTAACTACTGTGACAAGAAAAAAAAAGTCTCCAGAAATGCTAAATGAATCATCCTAAACTGCCAAATACCTCCCAGGTGAGAACCACTGCTATGTACTCAGTATCATTACCTACAAATCCTATGAGCTTCCGCATAGCAACCTAAGACTACCTCACCAAAACCACTGCAAAAAGCCCAAGATTCTTTACTTCTGGCTGATCTTAACTTCTAAGACAATCATTTCAGGATCTATGGCTCTATCAAAGATAAATTCTTCCCCCTATCTATGTTCTTTTCATTCTGAATTATAGTCCTCATAATCAGATATTAATTTCTCTAGACTATAATAGATTGAAAAATATTGATACTGTAAGCTGTAAGTACAGGTATATTGTTTTTCAAAAATTACCTACATAGAGCACAATAACAGAGTTGGATGGCCAGAAACTTCCTCCTGAATGTAATTTTGAACCCAAGATTAGGACATGTCTCATATCATGCATCTAACATCATCTGTATCAGTAGGATTTAATTAGATGTCTTTCCAATCATGATAAGTAAGCCTGGTTAAAGTCATCTGTACATGCAGGCATTCTAATTGCTTTGCTTTAGAAAATTTTCCATTTGTGGGTGGGAAGTGGGTGAAATAGTTATTACTCTCAGAGTAGTTGTGCTCCCCAGCACACTGTAAATCACTGAAGCAAATTAGCTGCAACAAACATCTAAAAGCATCTGCTTACAGAAGTTTGCAACTCCTTGGAAATCAATTGTCAATTGCTTATTGGGAACTCTCTGCAGTGGCTTCCACCTGTGACAAGTCTCTGCAGTATCCTATGGCATCTAGTTGGAGAAAACCATATCCTAAAGCTCTCCCACTCTGCATATTTGCAGATCATCCCAAGGCTCACTTTTTGTGCCTTATGCAGTGCTGGCCTGAGCCACACCTGAAGTCACTTAAACCACAGCTGGCGTATCCAGGGGCACTGGGCCTGTGTTGCAGAGGCAATGCTAAGCAGTGAGCACTAAGGTCTCATGAGAGTCCTGGGCCCCTTCCCAGAAATTGTTCTGCTTATAAGCATTTTTGGTATACACAGGATATTTGTAACCTGATAGGCAGAACTATGATCTTGTTATTGTCTTTATTTGGAGTTTAAATATAAAGAGATTCCTATGGGTAGATTTGTGATGGTTGATTTTGGTTTTCGGCTCAAATGGATTAAGGGATACTCAGCTAGAAAAGCTTATTTATTCTCTGCATTTCGTTGGTACTGAGCCCATCCTTCTTGCATTGAAACAGAAAACCAAGGTGGTTTGGTGTTTGATTAGAAGGATTGTGTTGCCCCAGGTATTTGAGTTTCCAGAGGAGATTAGTGTGTGAGTTGGTGTCCTGAGTGGGGGAAATCTGTTACCAGTTTTTAACCCTAAACAGTGTCCTTTTTTCCCTCTTGGAATCACAGAACCAATAAATTGGGACCAAATTGCAACTGAGCAGTGAGGAAGGTTTATTCTTGGCCAAGAATAGAAGCAGCTGAGATGGGTAGTGCACACCTGTAATCCAGTATATGGGAAGCTGAGAAAGGAATATCAGAGGTTCTAGGATAGCACACAGTAACTGAGGGAGACCCTGCTTCAAAATAAAAAATTAAAAGGGCTAGAGGTGTAGCGCAGTGGTAGAATGCCCCTGGGTTCAATACCACACACACACACACACACACACACACACACACACACACACACACACACACACAGAAGCAGGGAGAAAGAATCACGGCTCAGCATCTTGACCTGTGTGTGTGTGTGTTAAAAGTGGGGAGATAGGGTAATAAAGGGGAGAGATATTCATGTTTTTTCTGGGAATGGATAAAAACTTTCTGGGAATGTGTGTGCTACCTCTTTTTCTTCCTTTTATGGTTCTTTTCGGTCATTGTCAAGGCAATTCTCAACTGTCAGGGTAGGTGTCTTTTAGCATGCAGATAGAATTTTAATGAAGTCAGAATTTGTCTGAAGTCACTGGCAGGCATCCAATCAGTTTTGGTTAACCTGCCTGAAGAGGAACTTGTAGTCCACAGGCATCCTATCCTCAAAGATAAACTAGGTCACCTGGGCAAGGGTAGAATAACAAATTTACCTCAAGTATGATATATGGTCAAACATTCTCTTACTGGTTTAAACAAAATATGTCTCCGAAACATTATCTTAAAGATCCTAATTAGTGATGGTCATCATAAAAATAAGATAATGAAAATAACACATTACAGGTATCCAAATAACTTGGACATTTTTCCAGTATTTATTTTGAATGAATTAGCCTCTTGGAATTGTTCTGGGAATTAAGATTAAACATATGACCCTATTGGTCTTACCTGTGTCCATGTGAAAAAGCAACTTGATTGCAAATGAAAACTTGCTATTTGGAGCATCTGCCCTTATTAGCTTTGAAGTGGCATTCATACTGAAGTCACCTCTCTCCTATGAAGTGGCATTCATACTGAAACCACCTCTCTCCAGACAGTGGTGTCTGGTCTTTGGTAAGCTCTAACTCTCCTAATAGCCACTGTGGTGCTCCTCTTGTTACCTTGGTTTCAGCTGATCTAGTACAATAGTACATATGATTAAGTTATCCAAAGCACCAAATTAAGCATATATATAATATATATGGCTATATATTATATATTATAACATACTAATATATAATATCCATCTTAAACTTTAATTTGGAGCACCACAAATTTATATTTGAAATTAATAAAAAATCAATTTGTCCATAATTTGTATAACTTGATAACAGGCAAACTAAAGTGTTTTTAAAAAAAAAATTATAATGAAGCCAATTTATTATACAAAACTTTGAACAATGATATCTTTGTTACCTGGTTGCATTTTGCAGAAAAGAAAAACTGGAGAGTTCATTACACATTTTTGTTTCAACCATGCATGATGCCCTCATAAATTTTAAATAGAATTTCAAGAATTTCTTGATTTAAAAACATCAGTTTCTAGCAGCTCACAAAAGCCTCATACCTTCACATTCTTTTCTTTATAAATTTCTGGAGACAGGATTATTTGAACTCTTCAGCCATCTATAGAGGATATTTTTGATAATTATTTACAGGTGTTCTATTATGGAACACTTGGAATTAAGCCCTGGTTTTGCAAAGTGAACCAAAGAAAAGAATACTGTTTTCACAAAGCTCAGTGTTAAATGGAGGAAATATGTATATTTGCTTAATATGGAAAAAATGTAATAAATGAAAAATGACATTGTAGTAAGTGATAAAAAGAAAGCTGCATAACAATCTAGAGAAAACAAGAAGAGAGAGGGATGAAAATAGAGATCTCTGTCAATAGGTCAGTCTGGAAGAATCCAAACAAAGGTGATTTTTCTGGCTAGAACTTCAAGGACAAAAGTGGCTAGAAAGTAAAGATCATTCCAGCATTGGAAGCAACCCATGCAAAAGGCCTAAAGCAACAAAGAACCGGCCTTATAGAAGGAACTCAAGAAATGTGAGTTTGACATCTGCTTGGGGGTGAAAAAGAGAGAGCTGTAAGAGAAGACCTTGAAGATATCAACAAGGACAAAATCATGAAAGAACCTGCAGGATAGAACAGAGAATTTGAATATGTTTTTATTGCAGGGGGAGACTACTGAGAAATTGTAAATAATGAATGTTTATAAAACTGTATAAATCAGCTAACTCTATTAATGGAGAAATGATTGGAAGGAGATATGAATAAAAGGAGGGAAACCAGACTGGTTCTTTTAGGGATCCAGAAAAAAGATGCTGATTTTTCAGACAAGTATTTTGACAATAAAAAATACTGCTACTGAATTTATATTGGAATCAACTAAGAAGAAAGAATCAAAAATGACCTAGCCACCCAGCTTCTGACTCAAGCAAGTGGCTGAATGTCTGCATAATACTGAGATTGGAAAGTCATAGAAAGAAGGGATTAGAAGAAAGTAAGAGTTCAGGCTCAAAGTCTGAAATCTCTCTGAGGCATCAAAGTATTAAAGATTAGGCTGGAGCTTAGAAAATGGTTCTGGAATGTATATGCTTTGGAGACATCAATATAAAGAATAAAAACAAGACACAGTAATTAAATCTGTGTATGTTATTACTCACCACTACTGGATTTATCTAGAAACTGTTGCTGATGTTTAGTATTTTACTTGGAAACCTTATTCTACTTAATTCCTGTCTTGGCTCTTTAATATTGTAGAATTCTGACCTAATATAGTACTCATTATCTACTATCTTCTCTATGCCTGAACCAATACCTAAAATCTATCCTCTAGTATCTAAACTCTTACTTTTGTGTTCCCAACCTTTTTCCTTTACAGCTGCTTTTGCCTAACTTCCTACCATGACATTTTTTTTTAATCATAGACAAACTACATATCTTGTGATGTAACATATGTCTATCTCAGCTTTACACATAAAAAGGCATAAATAGAAAACTTATTCATTCAATATAGAGTCAAGAATGGCTAAATAAAATCTTCAAGTGATTTTTTTTTTTTTTTTTTTTTTTTTTTTTGTGCTTGTGGTCCTCGGGATTGAACCCAGGGGCATTCTACCTCTGAGCTACCCCCTCAGCCCTATATATTGAAACAGGTTCTCACTAAGTTGCAGAAGGCCTCACTAAGTAATTGAGGCTGGCTATGAACCTGCCATTCTCCTGTCTCAGCCTCCAAAGTACTGGAATTACAAGCATGCGCCACCATTCCCAACTCAAGTGAAACTTTAAAAGCTAACAACAATTTATATTTGCTGGGTAGGTTTTCATGTAATGCATTGACTCAAAAAATTGTATGAAACTATACATGCAAATTAGAAGTGTGTATAAATACATGGTAATGGTAATATAATCATTTTTTAAATATTCAAAACTATTTCCGGGTAAAAGTAAATACTAAAAAGAAAATTAATTAATTGGTTAAATTCACTTTTAATGAGCTTGACGTGCTTTTTTCATGTTTTCTACTAGCCCAGGTCTGTCTGCCTCATCACCAGCTCTATTGCTATAACCTGAATGCTTCTGTGGATTTTCAGGAGGATGACGTCTCATACTTTCGGCTTCTTGAGACTGAATCATCTCTTTAACATCAAGTAACAGGCATAATAAAAATACATATAAACTAATAAATGAGGCATAAATTCAAATCTTCAGAACCTGGGGTATATTTAGAACTACTAATAATAAAACACTAAAATATTTTCTTTTAATGATTGTTTTATTCTATATTTTGTTTAATTCAATGTATGCACCAATGACAGATGGTCCCAAAACATATACAGGTGTTTGGGAAATATTAATTAATGGCTAGCACAGCTTTAAAATGTATGTTTGTATTTATTTTTATTCCAGAATACCCTGACCTCATTCTTTAATACAGCAACATTTTCCTTACATTCACAGCTGATCCACGGATAACCTAGCCTGGAGCTGTCAGAAAGCCTACAGATTATTTCACAAAACTAGGCTAAACTCAGATCATCCAAACCCTTGATAGCAAACGAATAAGTAAAATTACTGTTTAGAGAAAGTACTTCCACATATAATGCTACAGTTTGGGGAAGGGGGAGGCAATTAGCCAATAATCATCACCTCTGCCTTTTCTGCTGGATCTTGAGAAAAATCAGTTGCCCACAATGTATTTTTAAATGTAAATATATGAGAGAATTGTCTCTGAATAGTTTTCTTTAATTATTCAAGTATGAAAATTTGTGTGGTTAAAAATATCAAGATTTTTTTTTTTCCAGGAAATAGTATTTGTAAGTAATCTTCAAAAATCCCAGCTGGAAGTGAAATAGTCTTATTATCAAATTTAGTAAAGTACAGAGGAAGGCACAAGTGGCAATTTGCTGATCACATGAAGAGGGATGAATTTGGCAGGGCTGAAAGAAGTAAACACAGCTCTGGAGCTGTAAGGCTCCCCAGAGTTACATCTACACTCTCGGGGACCATAATAGGCATTTTCTACCTACTAATCATATCTCAAGAAATCTTTGCAGTCTTTAGAATAGCTAATGAATAGTTGTCTAGATCTGCCACTGATTGAAATAGTTTAGGACACAGTTAAATAAAGGGGAAAACATTCCACACAAGTTCAATTTGGCTTATATTCAGGAATGCAAGCTTTCTAAATCTTTTTTTTTCCTTCCCATTTTGAAGCTTTAGACCTGTAGCCCAATGTTCTGAAAACCTACATTATATTTTGTTAAAAGCAAGAGGGTTTTTGTATTTGAAAAGTTTGTCAGCCTCTTAAATTTCTAATACTTTCTGTTTAGACTATTGTTCCATCTTATGTTTTAAACATCTCAAATGCAAGATCCATTAAGTTTTAACTTACTCTGAATAGCACCAAGTATAATGCCATTTGCAAATAGGTGCTTCAAATGCTTTGAATGATAGAATGATGATGTTGACCCATGGTTCCAGCAAAGAACTGAAGTTTGTGAAAAGTAGTATAAAGTATGAGCTAGTACAAATGGATTTTTATTTCTAAATCTTACTGGTTTTCCTAATACATCAAAATATTTAGCGCAGTACTTCCTAACATTAACAAGCTTAAACAAAAAGGTCTAGAAGAAATTGATTCTTAGAAAAATTAAATGGTCAAATAGACTCTTGTGAGTCTATTTCTGAGAAGTAGGTTTACATAATTGATACAGTTATTAGAACATAATTCACATTTATGTTTTAATTTTTCAGAAATATACTCTATGGTTATCATAATATCTGAAACTTTTAAGATTTCAATCAATGCATATTTATATCTGTTTCTTCAAATTTGACTGACAATATCCTTTCTGCCAAAAAAAAAAAAAAAAGCTTCCTAAATTAGAATCTCATTATCACTTGATAACCATGTGACTTCAGGGAGATCATTTTATTTTTCTCAAATTTAAAAATATTTCTTGTATATATTATAAAAAAATATCTCCCCATGTTACCTCCTAGAAAATTTTAAAGGAACCAAAATAAAATATTTTAATATATTTATGTTTTTACTAACATTTTATTTTTCATTAACACTTGTAAATGATAATGTTATATATATTTCAGTTTGATGCTCTTAAATTTTGATCCTAGACATATGTTAACTTTATGAAATAAACACATATGTTTTTGTCTTGTAAAATTTTTCTAAAAAGCAGAATTATACTTGAGCTTGTGAGTGAATTCTCCTCTGATACACCAGATTGACTTTTTTGAGAAAGAGGCATTGGGAAGAGAAGCTAGCTCTTTGACAATGGCAGTTAACCCCATGGTTATCATTCTATTGGTCTAACCATTTCATTTTAATTGATTTTGGTAACCAATATTTTCTAAGCACTCAAATTGTCTAATGTTATACAGTCACACGAATGTAATTCTTATATTTTCCTCTGTATCATTATTTCCTTTTACTCTGCCCTATGTTTATATTTTTCTCTAATTTTTTTCTTGGTTAAATTTGATAATTGTGTGTTTAATTGTTTACTATATTTGAAAATGCATTTTTTATCCATTTGATTAATTCTACTTTCATCTTACATTATTTTTCTTTCTGTTTTTCTAATTCCTTGATATTAATGCTTAATGTAACTAGCAGTTTTTTAGGTAGCTATGCAAAATTATGAACTTCATAATTTTTCTTGGTTTTGTGTTACACGTTGCCCATTATTTTTAATTTTATATTTTTAATTATTACTTTTAAAAATTCTGCAGAACATTATCCTTTTACTCCAAGAATACATTAGAATTTAAGTTTCCAAATTACTAATTGTTATTTTTACTCTTAGTCCTGAGAAACTCATTGTTGGTTATCTACAAATACAGATTTATTTTGTATATTATCAACTTTATAACATATGGAATTACAAAGTATGTAGCCTTTTTTCTGGCTTTCTTTCACTTTAGATATAACTTCATTATTGCTTATATAAATAGCTTCATTTTAATGATGAGTAATACTATGCTATATGACTATATAATCATTTTTTATTCATTCTACTGTCAATGGATATCTAGATTTCTTGCAGTGTTTGGGTATTAAAACAAAGCTACTACAAACAAAAGACATTTATAGGGACACATTTTTTTCATCTCTTTTGTATAAAAGTTCAGGATTGGAATGCTGGGATCATTAATAAATATATTTTTAATTTTATACAAAATTAGCAAACTTTTTGTAAATGGTTAAGAAATTTTACACTCCTATAAGCAATGCTCAAGAATTCTAGTTGATCCATACCCCATCCATACTTGGTGTTGTCAATAAAGTAGATCTGGCAAGCAGTGAAATTTTGTCATGAAGAAAATGTTGGAGGATTCAAGATGGCGCCTGAGTGAAATGCCTTTCCCCAGACACTGTGATTTTGAATCAAATTTGCCAAAAAAACGAGCTTCTTAACAGAAGGAAAAAAGCAACAGAAAGGGGCAAAAGCTGAACCACAACGGAAAAGAACTTGGAGAACTGTTCAGGAAATGAAGGAGACCATCAAGTAGTGGCTTGGTGTGGGCTGCGGGCTCGGCGGAACTGGGACCGGGAACTGTGGCAGTCAGCCCGTCGCCGAGAACTATAGGCACCACGGCACACCCAGCGACCAGGCGTGGCGTGGCCACCCCCAGGACTCCACCGCCCTACCCAGGCAGGCATTCCCCACCAGCCACAGCAACTGAAACGCGTGGGACAAACAGCATAAGCTCCGGTGGGACATCTACAGGGCACCACTCCAGGGCCTGGGGGACCGACTGCACAGAAGAGATTGAACCAGGATGGCAGCAAACGCAACTTCTTGATGGAAAGAAAGAGGAGCGGAGCTGCACAGATCCCAGGAAAAACAAGGGAGCGGGCGCCACATGCTGTGAAGCAGCATGCACCATTTTGTGTGCCAGCCCCTCCCATACAACATCCTGCCAGTTATCCAGACCTCCATTGACATATTGCACCCCCCAGTGACCAGAGGTGGACCAAACAACAACGGAAATACGAGCAGCAGGGATCTGTAAGTTGGATTGCGCCCCTGAGGTGCAGGAGCCCCTATACAAAGGATACACTCAGACACTCGCCCTTCCAGCCCCTAGACAGGATCAGAAGTGCAGAAGAACCCAGTGCACACAGGGCATCTGAAAAGGCCCAGCATTTAGACTGCACTCCTGCAATCAGCAAAGGCAGAGAGAGAGTCGTAGTCAGACCTTGTGAAGAGCCCAGAGACATAAACTAGCAGCGGGAGAAACACCAACAAAACCGCCTGCCTGCACTGACAGAGCAAATAAAAATGCCAGAGACACACTCAAAAATTTAAGCTTGGTACTTATGAACTAGCAGAGTATTTGTCTTAGTGGTCGGTTGCTGTTTTTACGTTTGGGGTTTTTTTTGTTTTTTTTTTTTCTTTTCTTTTCTTTTTGTGTTATGTTTTATCTGTTTTTACTCAGTATTTGTTTTGTATTGCCTTGATTTACTTATATTTGTTTGGATGATTGTTTGCTTTGTTAATACTTGCTTAGCTTGTTGAATCTCCTCCTTTTCCCTTTTACAAGCTTCCCCTATCTCTCTCAAAAAAAGTAAAAGGCCAAGTAACATTTAGAGGCAAGCCAATTAGAATCACTCCAGACCTCCCAAATCAAGTCATAAAATAACATATTCCAAACTCTGAAAGAAAATAACTTGCAGCCAAGATTCTCATACCCAGCAAAACTCTCTCTTAAAATTGGCAGGGATATAAAAACCTTCCATGACAAACAGAAACTGAAAGCATTTATGTCTTCCAAACCAGCACTAGAGAAACTACTTAAAGAGATTAATTACAAAGAAGAACTAATGAGTAAACGTCAGAATCAGAGAAACAATAATTTCCAGGAAACAAACAACTAAGCAAAGAAGAATAAACTCCACTGAAAACAGAAGCCACAACTCAAAATGTTAGGAATTAAAAATCATCTCTCAATAATCACACTGAATATAAATGGTCTCAATTCTCCAATAAAAAGACACAAGGTGGCAAAATGGATCAAAATCCAGAATCCATCTATATGCTGCCTGTAAGAAACACACCTTACAAACAAAGATTCTCACAAGCTAAAGGTGAAGGGCTGGAGTAAGTTAATCCATGCCAATGGAACTCGAAGACAAGCAGGAGTAGCAACCACGATATCAGATAAATTAGACTTCAAGCCTAAGCTTATTAGAAAAGACAAAGCAGGTCATTTTTTACTAGTAAAATGAACAATCCAGCAAGACGAAATAACAATTATCAACATCTGTGCCCCAAACATAGATGCAGCCACTTTCATAAAACAAACTCTATGATACACATAGATCCCAATACACTAATACTAGGAGACTTCAATACTCCTCTTACATCTCTAGACCATTCTTATAAAAAAAAGATCAGTAGAGATGCCTCAGATCTAAAGAATACCATAAACCAAATGGACCTATTAGACACATATAGACTCTTTCACCCAACTACAGCTGAATTCACATTTTTCTCAGCTGCACATGGAACCTTCTCCAAAATAGACCACATTCTGGGCCACAAAGCAATCACTGGCAAATTCAAAACATGCAACATAATTCCCTACATCTTCTCAGACCACAATGGAGTGAAACTAGAAATAAACTCCAAGAAGATCCAAAGTAACCATGTAAACACATGGAGACTGAACACCACATTGCGGAAAGAAGATTGGGTTATACAAGAAGTAAGGGGAGAAATTAAAAAATTCCAAGAAACCAATGAAAACAGTAACCCAACATATCAAAACCTCTGGGACACCATAAAGGAAGTATTAAGAGTAAAATTTATACCACTGAGTGCAAACATAAGAATAACCGAAAAATCACCAAATAAATAACCTAATGACACAGCCCAAAGCACTTGAAAAACAAGAACAGTCTAACTCTAAGACAGTAGAAGACAGGAAATCATGAATATCAGAACAGAAATTAAAGAAATAGAGAATAAAAAAACAATACAGAAAATCAACAAAACCAAAAGCCGATTTCTTTAAAAAATAAACAAGATCGATAAACCATTGGCCAACCTAACAAAAAGAGAGAATCAACTAAAATTACCAAAATAAGAGATGAAAAAGGTGATATTAACACAGACAGTATGGAAGTACAGAGGATAGTCAGAAACTATTTTTAAAAACTATACTCCAACAAAATGGAAAATCTAGAAGAAATTGACAAATTTCTAGATACATATAACCTTCCTAAATTGAGTCAAGGTGATATGGAAAACTTAAATTGACCAATAACAATAAAAGAGATAGAAACAGCCATAAAGAGTTTACCATCAAAAAAAAAAAAAAAAGCCCAGGGCCAGATGGTTTTCAAAGTGAATTTTATAAAACATTCATAGAAGAGCTAATCCCAATACACCTCAGCTATTCTGTGAAATAGAAAGAAACGAGACCCTCCCAAACACATTCTATGAAGCCAACATCACATTAATACCAAAGCCAAATAAAGACAGCTCAAGAAAGGAATACTATAGGCCTATATCATTGATGAACTTAGATGCAAAACTGCCAAACAAGATATTAGCAATGCACATTCAAAATCACATCAAGAAAATTATACACCATGACCAAGTCAGGTTCATCCCAGGGATGCAAAGCTGGTTCAACATACGAAAAACAATCAATGTAATTCACCACATAAACAGAATCAAATACAAAAATCACATGATCATCTTAATTGATGCTGAAAAAGCATTTGACAAGATCTAACACCCATTCATGCTAAAAGCTCTTCAGAGAATTAGAATAGAAGGAATGTACCTCAACATCATAGAGGCAATATACAATAGGCCCACAGCCAATATTATATTAAATGGAGAGAACCTGCAAGAGTTCCAATGAAAAACAGGAACAAGGCAAGGATGTCCATTATTACCTCTTCTGTCCAATATAGTACTTGAGACTATAGCCAGAGCAATAAGGCAAGAGAAGGAAATCAAAGGGGTAAAAATAGGGAAAGAAGAATGAAAAATATCCCTTTTTGCAGATGACATGATATTATACTCAGAAGACCCAACAAACTCAACCAGAAAACTTATAGAACTGATCAACAAATTCAGCAAAGTGTCTGGATACAAAATCAATCTTAAAAAATCAGAGCTTTCATGTATGCCAACCATAAATCGACTGAAAAAGAAATCCAGAAAACAATTCCATTCACAATAGCAACACCCCCCCCCAAAAAAAACTTAGGGATAAACCTAACCAAGGAGGTCAAAGACCTCTATAAGGAAAACTATAAAAAGCTGAAAAAAGAAATCGATGAAGACCTTAGAAAATGGAAGGATCTACCATGCTCTTGCATAGGCAGAATAAATATCATCAAAATGGCCATCCTCCCAAAACTGATTTACAGATTCAATGCAATACCCATGAAATTACCAAGGGTGCTCCTCACAGAAATAGAAAAATCAGTCCTTAAATTCATCTGGAAAAACAAAAACCCCAGGATAGCCAAAGTAGTTCTTAGCAACAAGAACCACGCAGGAGGTATCACAATACCTGACTTCAAACTCTATTACAAAGCCACAGTAATAAAAACAGCATGATATTGGCACAAAAACAGACACATATGCCAATGGAGCAGAATAGAAGACTCAGAAACAGACCCACAGGCTTACAGTCAACTGATTTTTGACAAAGGAGCCAAAAATATACACTGGAAAAAAGAGAGCCTCTTTAACAAATGGTGTTGGCAAAACTGGTTAACAATATGCAGGAAAATAGAAATAAACCCCACTTTCTCACCCTGCAAGAGAGTCAACTCAAGGTGGATCAAAGACCTGGAAGTCAGGCCAGAGACCTTGCAGCTACTTGAAGAGGGCATAGGACCAACACTTCAACACATAGGCACAGGTAAAAACTCTCTCAACAAGACCTCAAAACCACAAGCAACTCAAAGGAAAATCAATACATGGGATTGCATTAAACTGAAGAGCTTCTGCGTAGCAAAGGAAACTATCAAGACCTTCAACAGAGAGCCTACAGAGTGGGAGAAAAATTTTTCCAGTTACTCTACAGATAGAGGTCTAATATCTAGGATATACAAAGAACTCCAGAAACTCACAGCCAAGAAAACAAATAAACCAATCAAAAAATGGGCAAATATCTAAATAGACACTTCACAAAAGAAGAAATACAAATGGCCAATAAATGTATGAGGAAATGTTCCACATCATTAGCAATCAGAGAGATGCAAATCAAAACTACCCTGAGATTTCACCTAAGTCAAGTCAGAATGGCAATCATAAAAAACACGAAAAACAACAACTGCTGGCCAGGATGTGGAGAAGGTAGAACTCTAATACCTTGTTGGTGGAATTGCAAACTAGTGCAACCACTTTGGAAAACAGTATGGAGGATCCTCAGAGGAATGGGAATGATCCTACCATATGATCCAGCAATACTACCTCTGGGTATTTACCCAAAAGAATGGAAACCAAACTATCAGACCGACGCATGTGGATCTATGTTTATAGTTGTACAATTCACAATAGCCAAACTGTGGAAGCAGCCAAGATGTCCATCAACAGATGAATGGATTACAAAACTATGGGATATGTACACAATGGAATTTTACTCAGCAATAAAGAAGAACAAAATCATGTTATTTGCAGGGAAATGGATGGAACTGGAAAACATTACGTTAAGTGAGATTAGCCAGTCACAAAGCGTAAAGAAGCATATCTTCTCCCTAATAAGTGGATGCTAGGGAGAAGATGGTGCATAAGAGGGTTTCCAGATGGAAAAGGAGAGACCCTTGATAAACAAAGAAGTTTATTTAACTGAAGGGGATGGACAGAGGGGCAGGGGGAACACCCTAATGTATGTACATCAAAGTTACTCACTGAACTTGAGAGCAAGGGAGGGCAAGGGAGTGGGGTGGGAATTTGGGGAAGGGGTCAAATGAGAAATGTGGGCACATATGTCGTTATCAATTTGTACCTAACAAAGATGTGTGCTTATAATGCATGGATAATAAAAAAAAAAGAAAAAGAAAATGTTCACTATGTTGACTAGAATGGCAGTAACACAGTGAACATTTGTAAGAACTCAATAGAACTATACATTTAAATGGGTTATTTTTACTGTGTGTGTAACTATACATATATATTTAATAAAGTTGATATTAAAAGAGAATCATCACATTCTCTTTTCATAAAATTCTATAGAAAATACAACATTGTCTCCCTGTACTTATGGAAAAGAAGTATGAGACCAACATGATGGTTTTCTTCCATTGTAAATTATATAATTCTGCTTACTCTGAGAATTCTTTTTGGGTACTAAATTTAAGATTGCTCCATTTTTGAGAATATATCATAATCTCAATGTTTTACTAATTGTTCTGTTAATAGGTAAAAACTTTGTATGTGCTGATGTATCTTCCTTGGCATAGCATGTCTTCTAAATTAGCTTTATGCTTCTAGTTTCATTTGCCCTGTACTCTTCTTCAAATATATCAGTTATACTTGCATCATTAGCCATTTTCTGGATTTTATTTCAATCTTTTCAAAGGTAACTTTTCATTATGATCTATTCTATCAAATTCTTTTATATTTCAAGCTGGGGGTGGTGGTGCA
>PVLC010012535.1:0-44009 GCA_004027655.1 Graphiurus murinus
CCAATAGTCACCTTCAGGTCCCCAAGCTGGTGTGCATATCACAAGACTGGTAGAAGATTCAAGTGATATCAACTATCCAGCCTCTCCAGGCTGAATCACACACAGCAACATCACAACACTAAAAATGAAGCGGCTGGATTTTCTAAATTATCCCTTATCATGTACTAGAAGCCCTGTTTGGCTCTAGAGAGTCACACATTTTACATTTCCAGTTTTGATCTTGCATAACTTGGACAATTTTTTTCAGTGATGACATCCATCACAGATATCCCAGGATAGATAAAAGGCAGGACTCTTTATTACTTACAGGGGGTTGCACCTAGGAACAATTAAACAGCCAACTGAAACTGTATAAAGATGCTTGTGTATGACAAGTATGGTGGGATTAGGTGGGATTGGGTTTCCCAGGGATAAGGTATCTTGGGTTATTCTATGGGTCCAAGAAAGATTTACTTCTAGGTATAAGGTGTTCAAGGACCTCTTGTAGTTGACTATGTATATATTAAATCTAGAAGTAGTATAGACTAGTAAGGAAAGAACTTGGGGTGGGGGAGTTATCAAACTTCCTGCCAAGGTAATTGAGAATTTTTAGCTGTACTTTAACTTGGTCAAGATAGCTTTTGGGAAATATTTTAGTATACATTTCTCTCCTAAACTCCAATCTCAAATATTTTATCTCCTTCTAGACATATCTACTTGGATTCATAATTGATCCATCAAACTCAAAATTTCCAAAGCTATATTTCTCATCTTTACCCACACATGTTCTTCCCAAAGTCTTTACCACCTATTTAAGTTAATATTAGATTGTCTTTTATTCTGTGAATATCAAGACTTTCACCCATGTCCATATCTGTTTCCAAATTTTCTCACCTCGGTGAGGTGACAGGTGAGGTGGTGGCTTGCTGTACAGTGAGATGTCATAGCTGGCAGCTTGACCTTCTCTAAAGTGATGTAGACAAGTGTTGAAGCAACAGGAAACAGGATTCAGACAGGTGGACCAGCTGTGACTTTTGATTTACAGTGAGTACCATCATAAGCTTTGATAACGTGTCACCAGCTTGGTCTTAGTCAATGGTGTTAATCTTGGGTGACAAGTCATAAATGATAAACAGCTGTAAGTCAGAAGTTTTCCTCATCACACATTTGACAGGGCTTGAAATCTTGACCTAAGATAAAATCACCAGCTCTGTATTTACTATTTAAGATCAAACCTTGCAACATAGAGCAGCAAATAAATATAAAAAAATTCCTCAATACAAACCATTCACACTAACTAATTAATCACTCATTTTAAATAATGAAAATAATCTGGTCATCACTATGGAAAGAATAAGAGTTAACATGAACGTATTTTTATTCACATTTTTACAAGGGTATTTCCTAGTATACACTATTGTAAACCCTTGTCCACAATAGCTCTCCACCAATCTTGTTGACTAATATTACATGCATGGATAATAAACTTAAACATTATGGTAATAAGATCCTTGGAGCTGATCTCCTTTCCAGAAGTATAAAACTGAAAGACTAAGAACCTCAGAGTTAATCTGGCCTGAAACCTCATTTAAACTTGAGGTAACTGGAGCTCTGTAAGGAATTTTCCCCAGGGCCATATTGCTATTAAATGAAAGATAAAGAATTTTAACCCAGGTCTTCTAATTAGGAGTTAGGGTTCTTTCCATTGGTTACACTGTCCTCCATTTCTCTTATTTAACTATTTATATATAATCAATTATTTTTAAATTATTTGACTTTACTTACAAATATACAGGTGACTTTGTGGTGAAAATGAGGGTATAGTTTTTTAAATGATAAGAAATCAACTAGATTCAGAAAGGATAACCTCATATAGTTCTAAAAACTTATTAACAGCACATTTAAGGAAGTGAAAATGGCCAATTTAACATGGAGAATATTCTGCAAATCTCTAGGAAGCTCAGGATGCCTTATAAAACCCATTGAGGGACAGAAGGCTCTAAATAGTGTGAAAAGTTACAAAAACGTCTTTAAAGCTTGACACTTTAGTACCTTTCTGAAGAAAGGAGAGAGGGTATCTCGAGAAAGTTTTGCTTTCATCTTAATTATCAAATATAAATCCATAAGTCAGTTCAATAGCTGCTCACAAGTCTTAAGTTTCTTTAAAAGTCTTTTTGTCAACATAAGAGCTGAATCCAACACTCTGAGTGGACCCCTTTCCACATAAACTCAGTATCTATTTAAAATCCCTTTCATTCATTTCTGTTGTGAAGAGATGAGCTGCTGATGCCTGTTCTGGGACTAGTTGGTCCCCATGTGGCCATCTGCTGACACACTTACTTGACCAATGGCTTGGGGAAGGCACAGCAGATATGCACAAATACAGAAGAGTGAGTCTATAAAAAGGACGGAGACCAATTATTCTCATTAGTCAACAAGGACAGAGTAGGAGCTAATGGGGCTTCTGTTTCAACAGAGGGAGAATTTAGGTTAATTATTAGGAAAATCTTTGTAACTACTAGGACAGTTAGTACTCTGGAAACAAGGTACCCAGGGAGCAAGCAAAATCACCTTCATTTAAAGGTATGCCAGGTAAGATTAGTTCACCATTTTTCAAGGAAGATTAAAGCATTATTAAAACAGTACCACCAAGAAGTACAAAAGAAATAGTCTGGCATGTGATTATCTGGCACCCCAAGTTGGGTCATTCACAGAATGTCAGGCAGTAGTCAAGGCCCTAGGGATACCACAAACAGAACCAAAAAAAACTCTGCCTTCATAAACTTTATATTCTAATGAGGTTTGTGAAAGGGAATGGAGTCCACAATAAAAATAAAATAGGGATGGGGATGTAGCTCAGCGGTAGAATGCCCCTGGGTTCAATCCCCTAGACCAAAACAAAAGGAAAAGAAAAATTACTTTATCTAACTGAGAAAATTTTTCCAAAAGAAAAAAATCTTAAATTTCCTCCCCAGGAACCTCATCAAATAACCAGAAAAGATTAACCAACAATGTTAGGAGTCATCTTAACCCATGCAATGAGATCACATCTCAGACCAGCTTAGCTATTTACATAGAACATGCTAAGTAGACATTGTCTGCAAGCAGACAAACATCCTTGGAATGGATGGGACCAAGGTTGGACTTTGAAGACTTCTTTATCTCCCTGAAATGTTTACCTTGCTCCTCTCTAAACCTAGCTTGTGATTGTCACTTCTGAGCATGGCCTGTGATTCCCACTCCCTAGCTTATGATTACCTTTTCCTAAAACTTAACTTGTAATCTTAAACTTAACTCGTGATCTCCTTGCAGGTTGTTTTGTTTAAACCTTCAATAAAATAAAGGCATTGGTTGCAGGAGGCCAGGAAAATTGTCATCTATCTCCTCCTTGACCTCCAAATACTAAATATAATTTTCTCCAAATTATTATATCTAACTCTGTGTCATTTTTGTGAGAGAAGAATAAAGAAGAGAACAAAACTTCTCACTATACTTATATTGACTTTTTATTTATTCTGAAGAAGGCAGCCCTAAGAAATTACATAAAGGACTGCATTTTTACAATAAGACACTCTTTGTTTGCTTTGAGGTTTTTATCCTCATCTTCTCTAAATTTGTCACTATCCTATCTCTGACCCACCCTCTTAAGAAGAACTGTATTTAACTTTCAACCATCTGGCCCCTTCTTTGAGTTTTATATTTTGTATGAATTCCATGTAAATGAACATGAATGAATTTGTTTTAGGATTGGAGGTGTCGCTTAGTGGTGGAATGCTTGCCTAGCATTCACAAGACATTGAGTTCGATCCCTAACAGCACAAATGAAGAGAAAAAACAAAACTTTAACAGTTAAAATAAATAATTTCTTAAGCTTTTCTCTTACTAACCTGTCATTTGTTATAGGAGTATTGGGCATGGCCTCTTCTGATGGACAGAAAAGGGATCACTCCCTTTTCAGTCTCTATACTACAAATATATGTGAATTAATACACTTCTAAATGAATAATCTATGAGGAAGAGAGAAATGTAGAGAAGAAATCAAAAGTAAAATTAAAATTTATCTAAAATTAATAGTAATGAAATTATAATGAATCAAAAATCTATAGGCTATACCTGGCACAAGTCTGTCCTAGAAAGAAAAAAAAAAAAAAACTCTCAATACAAACTTAGTAGACTAAGGAAGAGTCTTGGTCACCATTCTCACTGCTATAATCTAGAAAGACTGGCCACACAACTGAGGAAGGTTTATTTGCTCACAATTTTTTTTTGAAGATTTTTGCATTTAGTCCAAGCAAGTCTGGGTTCCGCAGATCTCAGGGCATGGTGGCAGAAAGCAGAGAGAGGGAGGGCATAGATTCTGCTCTCACATTGAAGGCCAGAATGAAGAGAGTAAATAAGCAAAGGAATTGAAAGACAAAAGCATAGTTCCTAAGGCCACCCCCCCCAGGTACCCACCTTCCCCAGGTCCATCCTACCTGCCTAGGTTACAACCTAGTATATCCATCACAATAGATTTACACACTGATAAGATTAGAACTCTCAGGATTTAATTATGCCAACTCTGAGCATTAATACATGAGCTCTTTGGTGGGCATTATTTATCTAACCATAACAGGGAATATATGAAATGCTGTTCAATTCCAAAAAAGTATAAGGAAAAATAATAACATGAAAATAGAAATCTGAGAGAAAAAACAGACAAAATACAGATAATTAACAAAACTAGAACCTTAGTCATTAGAAAGGATTAATAAAATAAATCTAGTTAAACAATTTTTAAAAAGAAAACATGAATTGCTAATATTATAAATCTCAGATATCTAAAGGATAATAAGACATGATATTATGCAAATCAACTTGATGACGTTTATGAAATGAAAGAGATTCCTTTCCTCTTTCTTTGTGTTGTCTGTTTTGGTGAATTACTGAAAAGTGGCAGTTCTAGCATAAAGGCAAACAATTTTAAAATGACAAACTGACATATCTTTAAAAAGGGCAAAGAACTGGAATGGATATTACATAATAGAATGTATCCTAATAAATAATAAGCACATGGAAATTTTTCATCATGGATGTGTAAATTAAGTGCACAAGGAGATGCTATCAAACATCTATTAGAAGAGCTAAAAATATGAAGACCCAAAATAATAAATTTTGTGAAAGTGTAATACTTTTGAGGTATAAAATTGTCCAATCACTTTATAAAAATTTCAGAAGTGTTTTATAGAATTCAACATACACTTCCTTATAACCGAGCCATTTTACTATTATGTGTCATCCCAAGATAAATGAAAACATATGATTCCTAAAACACTAAGAAGAATGTTCATAGCAGCTTAATTCACATTAGCCAAATGTTATGAATAACTAAAGTATTTATTTGTTGATTTGGAAAATAAATTTTGGTATATTCACACAATAAATTATCTGTAATAATAAAGGAATAAACTATGTATAGATGCAAACATACAGATAAGTCTCGGACTAATGGTGATCTTCAGGTGAAGTAAGGGATTGATTTTGAAAAGATGTGAAGGATATTTCTATGTTGACAAAATGATTATAATCTCAATAAGAATTTTAATCACTTCTATGTATCCTCTTGTCAAAAACTGTACACGGCTGGGCGTGGTGGCGCACGCTTGTAATCCCAGCATTCGGGAGGCTGAGACCGGAGGATCCAGATTCACGGCCAGCCTCAGCTACCTAGAGAGGCACTCCGCAACTTAGTGAGACTCGGTTTCAAAATAAAGAATAAAAAAATAGGGCTGGGGGTATAGCTCGGAGGTAGCATGCCCCTGAGTTCAATCCCTAGTACCGCAAAAAACAAAACAAAACAAAACAAAAAAAACTGTACACTTAAAATTTTTGCATTTCAATGTACATAAATTTTCCTTAAATAATAGGATTAAAAGTCAAATAGGAAGTAGTGAATGTTATATATAAAATAAGGATGGCAGAATTTAGATAGTTGTTGAAGCTAGGTGAAGGTTGCAGGGAGTTCATTATACTAACCTGTATACTTTGCATATGCTTGGAATCTCCCATAATAAAATTTTGTGTTTTTATAGGACTTCTGCATTTTTTATTTGAACATAAGAATAAGTGTAAGATTGGAAAGACTAAAAATAAGCAGGTTATGCAGGTGATTGAATAACAATCAATTTTGGACATGCTAAATTTTAACTATATCCCAATATCTATTTGTAGACGTATAGTTAGTTCATAGAGTTCAAAGTGGAATTCTCTATTTAGACATAGGTTAAAAGTCAATAGTGTAGAGATTGTAAAGACATGAAACTGGTTCAAATTATCTGTAAAATGACTATATGTGGGGAATAGTGGAGAACCAAGAGCAAAATCCTACACTATAATATAGAGATAAGAAAAAAGGAGAGGAGAAAATAGAAGTTTAGAATTCAGTAGTCAAAGGATAAGAAGGAAATTGGTTGATAATTGGTTCCTATAGGACATATTTAAAAATTGCACCAATTCCAGAAAGTGACATATGTAGTAGTTCAGATTATCTGAAGCAAGCAGAAAACATAAAATTAATTTCTATTTAAACAGGAAATATTTTCATAAAATATTTGTCTTTCTGTGAATTTCCTGAATTATTTTAATTCAACAGAAACTGATGGAGCAATGTAATACAAATTTGCATAAGATAAAAATACATGTTCTACTGGAGGTCATTATGTTAAGTTAAACTATCTAGACATGTAAAGACAAATATCGCATATTCTCACTCATTTGTGGAAATTAATAAGTCAGACTTATTGAAGAATGGAATAGAATACTGGTTTCCAGATACTAGGAAGGGTAAGAAGGATGAGGGATGGAAAGAAGTTCAATAAGGGTCATCATAGGCACAGTTAGAATGGACGAACTATTTCTGATTCTTCCTTAACAAGTAGGATAACTACTGGTTTAAAAAAAAATCAATGATAGCCAGGTATGGTGGCACACAACTGTAATCCCAGCACTTGGGAGTGTGAGACAAGAGGATGAGTTTCCAGGATAGCATCAGTAATACAGGAAGACTCTCAGCAACCTGGTGTGACCCTGTTTCAAAAGAAAAAATAAAAAAGGCTGGGGTTGTAGCTCAGATGGAGAATGCCCCCAAGTTCAATCCCCAGTACCAAACAATAACAATGCAGAAAAATGGAAATAAATCCCACTTTCTTACCTTGCACAAGAGTCAATTCAAGATGGATCAAAGACCTGCAAATCAAACCAGAGACCCTGCAGCTACTTGAAGAGATCATAGGTCCAACACTTCACAGGCACAGGTAAAAACTTTCTCAACAAGACCCTAAAGGGATAAGCAACTCAAAATGAGGATAGATAAATGTGTGGGATTGGATTAAACTGAAGAGCTTCTGTACGACAAAGAAAACTATCAAGAACCTCAATAGATAGCCAACAGAATGGGAGAAAATTTTTGCAAGCTACTCCTCCAAAATATACAGAGAACTCAAGGAATTTACCCCTAAGAAAACAAATAACCTAATAAAAAATGGGCCAGTGAATTAAATAGACAATTCACAAAGGAAGAAATACAAATGGCCAATAAATGTATGAGCAAATGTTCAACATCATTAGCAATCAGAGAGATGAAAACCAAAACTACCCTACGATTCCACCTAATCCCAATTAGAATAGCAATCATTAAAAACACAAACAACAACAAATGCTAGTGAGGGTGTGGAGAAGTGGGAACTTAAATACATTGTTGGTGGGATTGTAGATTAGTGAAACCACTCTGGAAAACAATATGGAGGATCCTCAGATTAATGAGAATGAACCTACCACATGATCCAGCAATACCACTTCTGGGTATCTACCCAAAAGAATGGAAACCAAACTACCAGGCTAATGAATGTGTATCTTTGTTTATAACTGCACAATTTATAATTGCCAAACTGTGGAACCAACCAAGATGTCCATCAACAGATGAATGGATCATAAAAATATGGGATATATACACAATGGAATTTTACTCAGCCATAAAGAACAAAATCATGTCGTTTGCAGGAAAATGGAGGGACCTGGAAGACATTATGTTAAATGAGATTAGTCAGTCACACAAAGTAAAAAATGGATGTTCTCCCTAATTTGTGGAAACTAGGGTGAAAGTGGGTCATAGGAGAGACTCTCGACTAAGAAGGAAAACCTTAGATGAGCAAAGAAGGTGATATATCTGAAGGTGATGGGACTGAGGGGAGGGGGAAACACCCTAATGCACATGTTGTACATTCATAAACATATCGAAGACAATCACTAAAACGAACATGAGAAGGGGGGAGGTGGGAGGGAATGTGGTGGAAATTAGGGAAGGGTTAACTGTGACCCATAAACTTGTATGCCTCTACCAATTTGTACCTCTCAAAGATATATGATTACAATGCACCAATAAAATTTTTAAAAATCTATTTTATACTTCAAAATGGCTATAAAATGATTAATGGTAAAATATTTATTACCCTTATTTGATTATTACACATTGTATATACATGTATTGAATTACCATAATATATCCCATAAAGATGTAAAAATATTATGAATCAGTTTAAAAAACTGAAAAAAATTTAAAAAATACATGTCCCATAAAGAAGAATTACACTCTCAAAGGTGAAATGAGGTTAACATACATGGAAGGATACTCATACACACAAAATTAAATATGAATGTAAGCTGCAACATAAAAAATGTCAATGCTCGATAAATATCAAATAAATGGTTTAGGGAGTCAGGAATGTAGTATTTCAGAGGAACTAAAGTTCACTGTGTATAGGAGTTGTCAGAAAAACTTGCAGAACAAGCTTAGATTGAACTGAGCTGTGAAGAAAAGAAACATGTGAAAAGAAGAAAATATTAAGAAAGAGGCTTTAAAGTAAAGAAATGTTGACCAAATGAGTATGGCAGTAATGGAAGATGTGAGTAGAGGAGGGAGGGAAGAAGAAGAGTTCCAAATAATAAATGACATAGATTGTTGAGAATTTTGAATGGTCAGCTAAGTATTATGATTTCCTCTAAGAAGTATTTTTAAGAATCCTAAACCTTGACTACATGAGTCATGGTTGATCCTCAAAAGAAGGTTAGGCAGACACCATTTTAAAACTGTCAGCCCTAACAGAGTAACAGATTACAAGAATGTTATATATCTATTTATATACATATATTCTATAAATATTGCATAGATTGATATATTGTAAATACTATACCAGTGCAAAAATGAATCCATGAGCCAGGTTTAAAAAAAGGGGGGGCTACATTTCAATTATCCTGTGTTTTTCTAAAATAAATATTAGAAATTTTAATAATTCTTTTTCTTCCTCCATTGCAGGAAATAGACTTACTCTCGGGCAGAAATAGAGTTGCTCTATGGGAGTTTTAAGTCATTCTTGTCCTGAGCCTTTGGGAGGAAGAGCTGGAAATAAAAAGCAATGAAGACTGTCCTGCCTTGCATCATAGGACCCCAAAATAGCAACTCCTGTGTCCCAAAGCTCTTACTTCCAGGTAGAGACAATTCCTCTTCTCCCCACTTCCTCAAATCCTTCCTTCCAATAGTTCCAACATGAATATCCCTCTTCTGACCACCTTAAAATTGTGTGTATTATTATAATCATTTTGCAGTGGTAGCAATTGAAGCCAGAACCTTGCATATGCTAGGAAGGTGCTCTGCCACTGAGCTTCACCACTGAGCCTGAAAATTTATATTTTATTATTGAAATCATCTTCACCAATACAGCCCTCTAAATGCTTTGTGATGTTTCTCTTTCTAGTTGGATGCTTATTTCCTTGAGGGAAAGGATCCACCTCATCATGCATTTTACTGTTCCAAGGCTTTGCCCAGGCCTGTGTACAGAACAGCTGCTCAAAACATCTTTGTTGAATTGACAGAATTAAACTGGAGTCAAGAAAGTTCCACACAGGAGGAGGTCTTAACAAATAAAGAAGCTGAGCAGCAGCTGTTGGAAGTTATAACGTTAGCATCGATCTGAAGGTTGTTTGGAAGCTTCTTTCATTTTCGTGCTAATGGCATTAGGGGCTGTGCAGCAGATAACAGGCTCTGACATCAAGACCTTAATCCAGGCAGTCTTCAGAAGCCCTGACCTTCAAGGAGCACAGACATTGATCAGCACCAAGAGGGTGGAGGGTCAGAGATTGAGAGTCATCAAGTCATACAGAACTGCAAAAAAGAAACAAAGTTGCTCATCCTAAACTTTGGGAAAGGACCATATTCATTCCAGCTCAGGAAGAGGCATATCTATAGAGGGTACCTAGAAAGATGTATACCACTGACCCATTGATGACCTGGATTTTTTCATGAAATTTAACTGACTGTAAAGAGTGTGTTAAGATATCTGGCCAGCACCACCAGGAGGGGAGTAGATTGGAGATTCTGAGATTATACCAAATTACAGTTCTTACTCTATTTCTATTTCCATAAACCTCAGGTAAATTGAAATCATTGAAGCTTAGCTTTCTTAGTTAAATTGTTAAAATTTAGTTATCTTTTAGGAGAAATTGTCTTCAGCCAAATTTCATGTTTGGGTTTTCTTTACACATGCCCCATTCTCTGACTTCAGTGGTCTCTTTTTCATGCTATCTATTCTGAATAGCCCTAGCTCTGAACAACAACAAACAAATAGAAAGAAGAAAGAAAGAAAGAAAGAAAGAAAGAAAGAAAGAAAGAAAGAAAGAAAGAAAGAAAGAAAGGAGGGAGGGAGGGAGGGAGGATTGAAGGAAAGAAGGAAGAAAGTTAGTTCACACATACAAATTCACTTGAGACTTCCTAAGCTATCAAGTTTATTTTTCTTTATCATCATATCTCATATTTATGAGTCCTAAACTGTATCCCTTTTGAGTCTCTAATGATAGACTATGAAGGTTGAGAAATTACTCTATGACCATGCCATTAGTATTTATGATTTCAAAGAAACTGAGAGGGTGGGTGAAACAGAAATCTAACATAACTGAATGTCTATTATAATCAAGGATTTGGTAGTTTACATTTTTGAATTTATTTAATTTGTCTTTGGGAGGGATTTATATCAAATTTAACTTTTTCCCACTAAACAATATTTTCATGAGTAAAGTTTGTTAAAATAGCCACAACAGAGCTAGATTGCTGGGTACACACCTGTAACCCCAGTACTTGGGAGGCTGAGACAGGAGGACTGCAGATTTGAGGGCAGCCTCAGAAATTTTACAAGACCCTCAGCAACTTAGTAAGACACTGTTTCAAAATTAAAAAAAAAAAAAAAAATAGAAAAGTCTCGGGGTGTAGCTCAGAGGTAGAATTCCTTTGGGTTCAATTCCTAAAACCCAAAATAAAAAGTCACAAATGTCCATTTATATTCTTATATAAATTCATTCTCTCTCTCTCTCTCTCTCTCTCTCTCTCTCTCTCTCTCTCTCTCACACACACACACACACACACACACAAACTCACACACACATGCGTGCCTCCTGACTTTATGAGAGGCTGCTCAAAGTGCACGTGAGGGTAGTGGAAATGAGCAATAAAGATAAAACTTTAAGGAGCCTGAGAATTTCAAATATGACCTGACCTCCCAGATTTTTAGTCAGTTATTTTTATTAAGTTGATAAAATATATTTTATTTAAGACTCTGTTAGCTTGATTTATAAATATTTTAAATATTTTGAAATATTATATATATATATATATATATATATATATATATATATATATATCTCCATTTGTGCCTTTACATTAGAACCTCCAATATTTAGGGAAGATACTAAATATAATTTTTGTTCAGATACTTCTAATTAACTTTCTAAAAGGTTTTACTTCTTCCACTTCTGGCCAACATAAAGTAGTAGGGATTGGATCCAACTTCTGATGTAAAAACGAAAGAAAAATATATAAAGAATGTAGAACAGCATTTTTCCAGGCATTAGACAACTGACAGTACAGAGATCTCTGACCCCTGAGGAGAATCCAAGAGGTAGCCCCAATAATTGTCCTGCCTCTGTTCTGGGAGGAACATTCCAACACTGGGTTAAGAGAAAGCTTTCAAGAGAAATAGCTGTCTCACTGAGTTGAAGAGACAGCGATTAAAATTCTTTTTTTTATTTTTTTATTTTTGTGGTACTGGGGATTGAACTCAGGGGCATTCTACCTCTGAGCTATATCCCCAGCCCTGTTTTTTATTCTTTATTTTGAAACAGGATCTCACTAAGTTGCAGAATGCCTCATTAGATAGCTGAGGTTGGCCGCGAACCGGGATCCTCCAGTCTCAGCCTCCCAAATGCTGAGATTACAAGCGTGCTCCAACATCGATTGTGGCCAGAAATAGCAAGATAGAATTCCAGAAAAGAGGAAACTATAGAAAAAAATAGCCAGGAATGTGCTTGTTTCTCTTTGAGCTATGGCTGAATAAAAGGTGAGCAATAGGCCAGGTAAACTGATTAGATCCCAGAAATCACACATATCAGGAATTATTTAGTTTCCTATCACACATTGTTCAACCAGGGAAGATAACCATCACCATGACATTTAGTAGAAACTCCTGAGGGCTATCTCTCAGCAGTGGACCGAACCCTTCTGTGGCTATTCTGGACCTAGACTAACAAAGGAAAATTCAAGAAAAAATGAAATTGCACTATAATTCACTTAAGTACCTGCTAGAACAAAAAAATATTTTTATAGAAGAACAGACTTCTTACACTGAATACTCTAAAATGATAATGGAAGCATTCTAGCAAAAATTATCAGATGTGCCAAGAAGCAGGAAAAAATGTGGTTTGTTACCAGAAGAAAATACACATTTTGTAAAATAGAAATATTCAGAAATAATTTTTGAAAGATGAAATTATTAGTCAAGAACATTGAAATGGCTTTTATAACTGCATTTGTATGTTTCAAAAAACATGAATGGGAAGAGAAGAAAATGCAAGATAGAAACATTAAAATAAAATAGAGCATACAGAGATGTAAAATATACTATCTGAAATAAAAATTTCACTGAACAAGTAAACAATATATGCAGAACCTAAGAATATAGTAATAGAAATTATCCAAGATGAAACACAGAGAAAGAGATGAAAAACAAACATGAAGACCATTTCTGATCTGTCAGACAATATTAAGAAGTCTAATATCCTAGTAATTGATGTTCCAGGATGGGGGATGTGGACATTTTTTTTAAAGAAATGGTAGTTAATTTTTTTTATTTTATAAAATCCTAAACTTTCATACCCAAATACTTAATCGAAAATAAGGATAAACACAAAGGAAAACTACACCAAGAAAAACATAACTAAACTTTTAAAAATTAATTAATACACATAAAATCCTAAAGTAGCTGGAGGAAAAATCTATACAAGAAGAAGATCCAAGGGAACATAATCACAGAGTATGCATAAAAAATTATGCAAAACATAATCCAATGGAACAATGTGTTCAAAATGTTACAATTGTCAACCTAGAATTCTTTCAAATATCAAGGCAAAATTAAGACTTTTTTAGAAAATCAAAAGAGAGAATTTATTATTAACAAAATTGGCCAGCAAGAGTTTATTATTAACAAAACTGGCCCACAAGCAAAATCTGAATTTTTTCCAAACAAAAGGAAAATATTTAGAACTAGAAGTTTGAATCTACAAAATGGAATTAAAATCCCCATGAATGTTAAAATTATGAGTACATCTAAGAGCCTTTATTTTTATATTTTCCTAACATTTAAAATATTTGATTTTTAAAGAAAAAAGTTGTAAACATTTTCTAGGTTTTAAACTATAGGTCAAAATAAAATTATGAAAATAATAGAACAAAGGAAAAGAGGAAGAAGTAAAAGTATACTGTAATTAAAAATTATATCAAGTGAAATCATAAAATATCATTAAAAGGTAAAATATATTAATATTGTTAAATTATCTTAATATTTTGTATTGTGCATTCCATAGTAGGACTTAACAAACTTACTCTGTGAAGAGAGATTATATATAATTCAGGCTTTGCAGGCCATACAGTTTCTGTTTCAGGTATTTAGTGCTGTCCTTGTAGCATGAAACAGCTATGTACAGTATATAAACAAAGGTGTATCACTGTGTTTTAATAAAAACGTATTGGTTTATAACAAATGGCTGGTTTTTTAGTCCATAAATCATAATTTACCTATATCTAGAGTAACTTCTAAAATCAAAATGATGCAGTATACTTAACAACTAAAGTTTTTTGCTTTATTTTGTGTTGTTATTATAGTTGTTGTTGTTGTTATTGCACTGGGTATGGAACCCAAGAGAGTTCTACCTTTGAGTTACACCTCCTGCCTTATTTATTTATTTATTGAAACAGGGTCTCACTAAGCTGCTGAGGGCTTCACTAAATTCCCGAGGCTAGCTTTGAATCTAAAATCCTTCTATCTCAGTCTCTCCAGTACTGGGGTTAGAGGTATGTATCACCACTCCAGACATGACTCAGTTTTAAACACAAATTGAGTCCAAAACATTTCAAAAGGACAGGAACAGCAGGGAGAGGGGCAAAACAGATGGGACTAATATAAAATAAGCACTAAGTGAGTCGACTTAACCCAATCATATTTATAATTTCATTTATGGAATATATATAATATCTTCAAATATAAGGGAAGATTTGTTTTGTTTTGTTTTTGTTTGTTTGCGGTACTGGGGATTAAACTCAGGGGCGTTCTACCTCCGAGCTACACCCCCAGCCCTATTTTTTTTAATTTTTTTTTTTATTTTGAAACCGGGTCTCACTAAGTTGCAAAGTGCCTCACTAGGTAGCTGAGGCTGGCCGCGAACCCGGATCCTCCGGTCTCAGCCTCCCAAATGCTGGGATTACAAGCGTGCGCCACCACGCCCGGCTATAAGGGAAGTTTAAAACTGGACAGTAAAGCAAGAATTTACTAAATGCTGACTATAAGAAACCCATATTAATTGTTAAGAAATATAAATATATGTGAATCTGAATATCAAAATTGACTGAAAAATGAAGGTTAATGCCAGTTATAAAGAAGAATATTTTCTGATAATAAAGATGTCAGCTTAACAAAAGACTTAATCACAAATATATATTTTTATAAAGCTAATCTTCAAAATACATAAAGAATAAACTGACAATAGTGAAAGGAAAACTAGAAAATTTGAAATTACATAAAAATCTTCAACATTTTTATCAATACTTTGTATGAAAAAAAAACATTAAGGATAGAAACAAGTTTTTGAAACAACTTTTGCAAATTTGCAAATTTGAAGGTAATAGAGTATTCAAATCAACAAAACCAGAATACACATTATTTTTCTGCTCATTTACATTAACATTCAGTAGATAATGTTAAGCCACAAAATAAGTCTCAATAAAAATTAAATCATAAAGAGATTTTTACCTCAATAGAATTGAAAAAAGGAAAAAAAATCTGGAAAATATACATAATAAATAAAAATCATAATATTATTACATTAAATAAAACATTTATATATAACCCACAATAAAGGAAGAAATAATGTGGGCAATTAGAATATAGTGTGATGAGTGAAATTAATATTTGTTAGATTCAACTTAAGTAGATATTCCAGACAAATATGTAGTTTTAAACACTAAGTTAGAAAATGCAATAAAGTCCAAATTAACTTAAACTTCAATCATAGAAAGAAAAGGAAGGTCAATGTAAACCCAAAAGGAATTAAAAAATATAATAGCAAGCATAAGAACCAAAATTAAATAACATAACAATCAGAAAAATAATACAGATAAGCAAGTAAATGGAAATTTGAAAATGCCAATAAAATTTATAAATGATTTTCAAGTTTAATAAAATGACACAAAAATACAGAAATTATTAACATCAATAATAGAGGCGAGTTCATCATTATAGATCCTCTAGACACTAATAAGGTAGAAACTTTATGGCTAATTTTATGTTTACAATTTCAATACCTTAGATTAATTGGAAAAACTAATTAAAGAACAAACACCATTAAAGCTAACCAAAGAAATAAAAAGTAATAATAATCCTGTATTTTATTTTTTATTTTTATTTTTATTTTTTTGCGGTACTGGGGATTGAACTCAGGGGCGCTCTACCTCTGAGCTATACCCCCAGCCCTATTTTTTATTCTTTATTTTGAAACCGAGTCTCACTAAGTTGCAGAGTGCCTCACTAGGTAGCTGAGGCTGGCCTCGAACCCGGATCCTCCGGTCTCAGCCTCCAGAATGCTGGGATTACAAGCGTGCGCCACCACGCCCGGCATAATCCTGTATTTTAAAAGAATTTAAGATAGTAATTTTTTTAAAATCTAAAAATAAAGCTTGACTTAGGTGACATCACTGGAAAATTCTGACAAATATTTAATAATTAAATAATACTAATCTTACCCACTGTTTCAGAAAATATAAGTAGGGAGACTATTTTTCAACTTGGTCTTTGAGACTACCATTAGAGTCAGACAGACAGAGGAAGGAAGGAAGGGAGAGAGGGACAGAGGGAGGGAGGGAGGGAGGGAGGGAGGGAGGAAGGAAGGAAGGAAGGAAGGAAGGAAGGAAGGAAGGAAGGAAGGAAGGAAGGAAGGAAGGAAAGTAAAGTTGGTTATTTAAAAAACAACAATAACAAGATTGAGGATGTGGACCAAATAGAATTCTTGCACACTAGTGGGAATAAAAATAGTGCAATCGTTTTGAAGAAAGTTTAATATTTCCTTAGAGTGTTAACAGAATTACCAAATATACCAGCAATTTCTCTCCTAGGTACATACCCAGCAGAAATGAAAATATATGTTCATGCATACCTGTACATTGTCTTTACCATAGGTATTTCCAATCATCAAATTCAGTAAAAATATTAATAGCTACTAACATGCATTAGTCTGTTTGAGAGTATGAAATTTATAAATTAATCCACAACCATGTCTATTAGAACTATATATGTTCTCATCTAGAACAAAAAAATGAATATTTGGAACTTTAGACATCCTTCAGTAAAGATGCATTTTTTTTTTTATCATGTGTGTTTTGTATCTTTAGTAGAATTTTTCTTGTATTTCTTTTTCCTTTACATATGCCTATAGCTTCTCATTTGGGGTTTTAAACACAATCCAATCCTCTATGTACTAAAGGGCTATGGGTGCATTGCTGGCCCCCTCCTCAGCCCAGCCCAATCACTGGGCCAAACAAACATATCCTTTGTCACTGGGAATAAAGGAAGCTTTGCTAAACAGGGCTGATGTTTTCAGAGCATGTGGTCCTGGATAGAGGGGAAGGGGCTTACTCCCTTTAGCTAGCTTTCTTTCTTTCTTTCTTTCTTTCTTTCTTTCTTTCTTTCTTTCTTTCTTTCTTTCTTTCCTTCTTTCTTGTTCTTTCTTTCCTTGCTTTTACCTGCCCATATCATGATCACTAACAACTTTCCACATTCATGTATCTTCTCAGTCACTTTCTAACTTTTCTCTCCTGGCTGATCTATTATCAAAATGCCTTCCATCTCTCTATTACAGGAGCTATCATGATGGCAATTGCTATTTTTTCCAAGCCCTCTCACACTGTTATAGAGATGCAATGACAACATTATCTTGCTCTTTCTAATGCCATTAATAACTCATAGCTATAATAATAATCGTTAATTACTACAAATTTCATAGTATTTTACACCTAGCTAAGACACCTGGTTCAATAACTGCAGCATTAATTGGGAACTGGAGAAAGAAGTAAATCAGAATGTGATTTAAGAACTGCAAAGCTTGACTTTATCTTGCCTGTGTGACTGGGGAGGCAAAAGAGGGAGGAGATATCTACTTAGGAACTGGGATCCATATTATTTACTTCCTGAAGCCAGTTTCTGGCTTCAATTTACTCAGATCTCCCAGGAATCTGTTGCAGGATACAGTTAGCCTGGATCCTGTATTCAGGGCCCACACTTGAATAATCTTGAAAAAACAAATACACTTCATAATAAAGCTTACCTCCTCAAAAACACTTAATAGCTACTGGCATTGAATCCCCGCTTGCAGAGCGGTCTGCCTCTCCAATTTTGTCTCTGACCTTTTCGTCTCCAATGCCTCTATCACATTCAGCCTTATCATTTCCCCATAAATGCTACTGTTCATTCCCAGAGCTATCCGTTCTCTCATGCTTTCACTGCTTCCCCACCTTCTCTTCTGAATCTCTCCAAGGCCACTACAGGTCCCATGTTCTTGGCCCCCAGATTGTGCTGCTCCTCAGATCATATGCAGATCTCACCATTGGATCTAATGGTTTGACATGGAGCAAATATTTCTTTCAGTGCCAAGTGCACATTTATTGTAGACTCTGTGAGGTTTGTATCCCTTGAGGGCTGAGGTCATTCATCAGTTTTGCACTGTTTATGTGAGAACCATGGTACCTTAAAAATCATATAAGACAACATATATAAAATATGAAGGGAATTTTTTTTTTTAAATCATAGTTTTTGCCCTTTAAAAATCTACTAATGTGTATTGAATGCTTACTAAATTATAGACTGTTTATTTAGTTTCAGTTATTTTAGTACTGGAATTTGAACCAAGAGTATTTTTATGTCTGAGCTCTACCCAAGCTCGCTCTCTCGCTCGCTCTCTCTCTCTCTCTTTTAGAGAAAAAGACAAAGAGTTTATTTAGGAAAGTGAGGGATTTGAGGGAGAAAGCAGGTCATCTCAAGAGTTGGAGAGAGCATCCGAGCAAGAGAATCTTTCCAGCTCTCTCAGTTCTTTTATAGAACACCCATGGGGGATACCCCCGCTCTTTTTAACTTTTATTTTGAAACAAGGTCTTGCTAAGTTGTTGAAGTTCTCACTAAGTTGCTGAGGCTGGTCTTGAACCTGTGATCCTCTTGTCTCAGACTCCCAAGTGCTAGAGTTACAGGTGTGTGTCACCACTTCCAGCTGCCAAGTGTTTTTTATAATAACCAATTCAGTCAATAATATTCTTAACAAATAACTATCGAATATCTAGCATATGCTGGATACTGTTCAATTTCTAGTTTAAACTAAACAGACAATTTCTATCCGGGTGGAGTTCACATTGTTCTTCTATCAATAATAAGATATTAATAGCTATTAATAAGAATACTCAACATAATGTCTCATTTCTTGAATGCTTCCTATATTTTCAAACATCTGTCTATAAGTGTGTCACAGAAGCTCTAAGAGATGATTATTGTTATAACTTTATAGATTGGAAACTTTTGGCTTAGAGTGGACAAGTCATTTTTCCATGGTCACTCATTATTATACCTATGATAAACTACATGATGGTTCTTAATCATCATTGGGCACAGTGAGTAAACATTGCTAAAATGTCCAGGCCTGGGTGGTACCCTTTAAGATTCTGTTTTTGTTGGTCTGCAGGTAAGGCTAAAAGCAAATACAAATATCAATACATTATAAATAGTTTGTTTAAAAATTATTTGTGTTTAATATCTCATGATTGTGAAATTATTAAATGGAAGCAACGAGGTAAGAGCACATTCCTAAACATTGATGTTGCCTAGAACATGACAGATTCTAGCCAACATCAATGTTTCACCATCAAGGCCATAGAGTTTTTCAACTCCTCAACTAAGAGATGGAGTTCATAAACCCATCCCTATCCCTGACCTGGCCTTTGGATTTGCTTAGTCTTTGAATAGGGTGGAATGAAGTTGTTGAGTTCTAGAACCTGGAACTTACATAAGAGGTGGCAGATCCCACTTCTTCCCAAGGGAATGTTGCTGCCACCTTGTAAGAAGGCTGATAGATCACTGAATGAGAGACCGATGGGGATAAATAAAGGTCCAGTGCTCAGCTTCTGGAAATGTGAATGAGATTATTACGGACATTCTTACTATCCTAGCCACTATCTGATTCTAACATAAGAATGAGCCCAGGTCGTTTTCTAAACATGAGGCTTCAGGGGAATTTATTACACAACAATAGAAATTAACAGCAGAACAAGCCTTTCACCTGACCAAGGCTTGGTCCACATTTCTCCCTGTCTCCATACCTCACCTTTTTATCTAGGTAGAGGAGATGAAACCGTTTTGACTAAAATCTAAGTGATAAAATGAAATAGGAACAGAGTGAATTCTGTTCTAATTGATACTCTTCTCTTGCTGACATTATAATGTAAGACTTGCTTTAGGTTTCTGAGAGTCATCATGCTTAAGTCTTACAGTTAACTGTGGACTCTAAAGCCCACTTTCACACAACCTGCAAACAGACCATTTTTGCAGTGTTTCCCTTATTTAGCTATTCTCTGGGCACAGGTGATGTTCCGATGCAGTTTAACAGGATGATATAAAGCATAAATAAGTTTATATTCCCCTGGGTATATGTCTAAGATCCACATCACCTTCCTAATATCGGGACCCAAAGGTGTGCCCCCAGTGCCCAGAGTAGCTTTGCCAGATGGCTCCAGCTCTGTCACTTCCCTGCTGTGACTTTCAACCATGGCTCTGCCTTCACTTTATGTTCTCCGTACACCCCCCTCTTCCACACATGCTGCCTCTTCCCTCAATTTCCTCTCCTGGACCTCATTTTCTGCTGTTTTAACTTCCACATTTAGTTCTACACATGCTTCATCAATAAATTTCTCCATTCATTTATCTCCCTGAGTATCTCCGATTCTGTTTCCGTCACTCTTGATCTTGAGAAAGCTCCTCATTTAGTGTGCGTTTTGGTGTCTGATGGAAACTGTTTTAAGACATTTTTGTTCTCTCCAATGGCATAATCCCTTCTTCCCACTTTACACTTTCTCATCTCCATGTTACTGTTTCTAACCTACCAGCAGTAGGAATCTGGGCCATGTAACATCTGAGCCGGGTACTGTTTATTCTTCTCAGCCTAGGGCTCTGTTAGTCTCTCCTCCAGAAGAATACACATAAATAAGCATACACAGATATGCTTAGACTCTGCTAAACATTTAGCTATTTTAAACTTTGTTTTACTTAATTCTTTACCAATTAATTATCAATCAAATATTATTTGAGTATCTTCATGTACAAAGACACTGCTGTGTGATGGGGAAGATGCTATATACAGGAATCATTCATGCCCTCCAGCCACTCAAAAGCAACTGGGGGGGCAAAGAAGCATGAAAATAGAGTTGAAGATAATGGTCTTATCTGTGTTATTTCTCATGATACACCTGTTGAAAGAGAAGCCATAGCATGGACTGATTAAACCAACCACTAGTACCCTCTATAACAAGATGTCTAACCTGTGTTTGCTGCTAGCACATGAAATCTTCTTTTGGAAGATATATTAGGAAAAAATACCTCTTTTTCAGCTTACCAGCACCCAACTTAGTGAGTTAGGGGGACAGCAGGACTTCTGACTCCCCCTCATTCCCCTGTCTGGCCACTCCCCATAGGAAACAACTATGATGCTTCTGCCTCAGATCCACATCGGTGGATCCAAAAATGGAGTTTTAAGTGTAATCCCACTACTAGGGTGGCCGAAGATCACAGGTTATAGTCCTGTCTCAGCAACATAGCGAGATTCTCAGCAACCTATTGAGACCCTGTTTTGAAATAAAAATAAAAAGGCTGGGAATCTATTTGGGAGGCAGAATGCTCCTGACTATAATTCCCATTATTAAAAAATGGAATTTAAGAGGCTCTGGAATTTCCTGAAATAGAACGCAAATTGTGGTTTTCGGAACATCTCAGTTTGTTCTGAGACTGGTTTTTTTTGAATCTCTAAACCCATGCAAGAAATGCTTAAGAATCACCACTCCAAACAAAACCTTATAGAACTCTCAGTCTTCATTTCAATGGACCAGGTTTTGCATTAAAATTTCTCAACCTGTGAGCTTGATGACTTTCCTCCAGCTACTTAAAAACTCTTTGTATTTGTTTTTGTTGATTTTTGATGCTGTTGTGTGTATATAGTTAAATATTCTTATTGAGTTTAAACTTAAATATCACCCCCTCATTCTGGTCACAACCACGCAAATGTGCTTGAGTGCAAAAATTTGTAACACATGAGATTTCAGTTTCTGTACTTCCTCAGACCAGTTTCTGACTACAAAGCAAAAATATTCATCTGGATAGTTCCAAGAAGTTGTTGGTGCTTCCTCCCAATTCTGTCTACATATACTGTTCTTCCTTCATCTGCAGTCAAAAGCTTCCTTTTTATATTTCCTTTAGCTTTCCTAAAGGGTGTAACTGGTCTTGAAGACCTGCGTCCCTGTAGAGAAGGGGATTCATGGTTCCCAAACCACTCTTTTCTCTCTTTCTTCCTTTCTTCTTCTCTTCTCTTCTCTTCTCTTCTCTTCTCTTCTCTTCTCTTCTCTTCTCTTCTCTTCTCTTCTCTTCTCTTCTCTTCTTTTGGGTGGTATTAGGGATTGTACCCAGGGGCATTCTACTTCCGAGCTATACCCCTAGTCCAATTTTATTTTTAAACAGAGTCTCACTACATTGAACAGCACCTCACCAAGTAGCTGAGGCTGGCCATGAACCTGCGATCCTGTCTCAGCCTCCCAAGTACTGGGATTGCAAGTGTGTGCTTACAGGCCCAGCCAAACCATTCTTTCTTAACCCTCTTTCACTCAGGTCCTTATTAGTGTACATTAACCAGCTTCAAGAAACTTCATTATAATCACTTAGTTGATAAAATCTTAATTCCCCTGCTACATCTATCATATCTATTGGGTATTGTGGTGTGTCTCTTTTAAAACTCATGTTGAAATTTAATTACTATTGTTATAGTGCTAAGAGACAAGGGCTTAATGGAAGGTATTTAGATCATGGAGGTGTGTCCTATCACATTTCACCAACTGACTCTCCCACTTTTAAGGTGAATATAGAATTTCCTTCCTTCTCTTTTTCACAAGACCACCAAAATCCCTCCTCAGTTTCAGAATAGTAAGAGATTAGAAATTAGGCTCAGTATGGACCAATTCTAAAACTTTTCTTTTTAAGAGTCTTATATTTTAGTTTGCCTTCAGTAAATTCTTTCCTCTTTAGAATCCTAATACAGAAAAATAAAGTTGACTTTAAAAATGGTTCATTCAGCTTTGATCTTATCTGAGGGTTAGCAATTACAGGGGACCATTGCACTACTTCTCCTCCCCAAGTTTCAATCTATGTAGAGAATAGGCACAAAAATAACCAATCAAAGCAAAATTAAAACCTTCTGCTTTATTAATCATTTGGAAACAGTATTAATAGAGTATATGGGAAAGAAATGGCTAGGGTTTGAGAACCCAAATAGGGCATCGTATCCAATTCACAATTGGCTATGGTCAACTGAATCTACAATTATGAATGAGGAGATTGTGGATGGATTCTTCCCTGCAAGGGAGGAGAACATTCAACTAGCAAGGAATAAACAGATAAGAGCCCATAACCCTGGTGACCAGTTCAGGCAGCAGGCAGGTTCCAGACAGGCTCAGGGTAGAAGCTGCATACTGTTGATAAGTTGCACTGGACATCTGACTTTCACCATCTAAGTGGTCTCTCTTCTCTCTATGAAGAGAAGATAGGGAAAAGAGAACCAGGATGTAAGTAGTGTCTGCTGAAGTCTTTCCAAAAAGGGAGAAAAGTTATCCTAAAGCCCCTCATCTCTGGTCCGGAGGAAGAAAGACTGCTACACAGTCAAAAACCTCTTTTATCAGTCTCACCTGACTTAATTCTTTCTAATTCATTAAGTAATATTTTGTTAATTGTTCTGTCTTTCCTAAGGTCTTTGCCTCTTGGGAATATTTTAATTTATAAACCTACAGACCCTCATGATGCTATCTGAGTTTCAAACATTTTAGTTATAAATGAGTTGCTCATCTATTATTTTCTGTATTAATAAATCACAAATGTAATCTTCCTGTCCAGAGCAGAATATAAAGATGGATTATTATGTGGGGAATGGAGCTGATCCTAAACTGTTCACTACCAATGGCCTACCAATTTGGTTTTGTTTAATTTCATTATCTCCTATTTTACTAACTCCTTGAAGTGAACAAAATTTTTGTACTTTGCCTCTTCCTTCTTAAATGGGGGATGAACAGTTCTAATTAAGGATTATGGCTCATTTCTTCCTGGTTAACTGAGGCTTTCCTGAAAGGGGACAAGTACCCTACATTCCCAAAAGACATAAGGTACATTCTCCAACATTAATAATAAGCAAATGGTCTCTGAGTGTCTCAGCCATAGCTTGCATGAATTGCATCAGAGAAATGAATAAAACTCAAGCACAATTCACCCAGCAGGGTTTGGTCTTCTTTGATATCCCAACTTGGGTTTTTCTTTTTATTTTTTAGTATTTTGTGGTTGTAGTATTTGAATCCCAATGTGGGACACCAAAGAGGAAGTAGCAGGAGATTGAATCCATCCCATTAGTGCACATTTGTTAAAGTACCTACTCTGCCTAAGGTAATTTGATTAAGTGAGGATGGAGGAAGAAGAAGAGGGAGATGAGAAAAGTTATAAAACATAGGCCCTACCTTCAGGGAATCATACTCCCAAAGTGGAATATAAACCACTGCCAAAGTCTCACAAAGGATGCATAGTGTTAAGTGCCTTTGTGAAAAGACTGCAAAGACGGTAGAGAGAACTTTCAACTTGACCACCAGTCATTTTACACCTCAATAAAAAACTATCATTTCACCTTATTCCAATGACTGCTCCTTAGAAGAGTTTCAGAAATAAAGCAGTTTAAAGTAAATTGTGATTGGGTGTCCAGCTCATTTTTTTTTCTAGAAAAATAACCATTATGGAAGAATTCAATAAATAATAAGTAACCACAAATAAGTAATTTCAATAAAATACAAATAGTATAACAAAGAAAAATGAGAAGGAAAATAAATAAACTAAATTGTGGCTAGGCAATGGGACCATAGCTCAAGAAATAGGCAGGTATCCAGGTGCAGTGGCATATACTTGTAATCCTAGCAATTCTGAGACTGAGGCAGTAGGATCACAAGTTCAAGGCCAGCTTGGGCAAGATAGTGAGAACCTGTCTCAAAATAAAAAAGGGCTGGGGATATAGCTCAGTATTAGGGCACCCCTGGACTATACTCCTAGTACCATACACACAAAGAAAAAGAAAAAGAAATAGGTAGGCAATAATAGTAATTCTGGTAGTAGGAAGAGAACATGAGTTTAATGGACCAGAGAAACAGAAGAATTCACTAAAAATGCCAAGCTGAAGGGACTTGCATAGGAAAATATGACTTAGATTTTGCTAAGATTAAAAAAAAAGGTAAGATTTTACATTATCTTCTCAGAGTAATAGTTTGTGAAGTTGAAAGCAAACTGCACGACAAATACATGAATGTAATTGGCTTTGCAGTTATTGATGGGGGGAGAGGGGCACTTCAGGTGGGCTACTATAATGAGCTGAATCTGTGATTCTGTGAAAGCAGATACTCTTGATGGGCAAAGTTTCATAAAAGCACATGCTCACTAGTTTAGAGTCAATTAGAAATAAGAAATAAAAGATGATCGCTGACTTCCTTGTATCCAATTAGAATTGAAAGATTAGAATGTATTAAGATGATGATACTACTGGTTTTAAATTTTTTTCAGCATAAACTTTGCTCAAACTTTATTTTGTTTTGGTTATAAAAAATAACAAGCTAAGAAAAAAATCACAAAACCTAACATTGTTACCTCTCTCCAATGCATTCCTAGAATAATTTTCAGTAACAGGGGATACTAGGTTGGAACTACAGGGTCCCATTGGCCCTTCAAAGCTATTAATGACCAGCAAGTCAAGTCAGGAATTGCTCAATTGTATGTTTTATGGTGAATATTCTGGGTATGTGTTTTCTTAGGAAGTAGGGAAGAGAAGATGGTTCATGGTCACAGATGGGTGAAAATAAATGCTTACTTAAACCAGAACTTAAACAAGGACTTGACCTGTTGGGAGTTAGGAGTTCCCAGGGCAACAGGCCCAGGTCACTTTTGTTTTGGAATGTCTGGGAATGGTTTTTGGAGTCTGTAGGAGCTCATCATTGTTATCCTTAACTTGCTCCTGTCATTCAAAACATTGGGCATTTAAGTACCTTTACTTTAATGGGTGCTGGACTCATGTTCACTGAGTGATTGCATGAGTGACCTATGAATAAATAATAAAAAGCAAAGTATTGGGACCTAACCAAGCAGGTAATAAGGCTACATGAAAACTCTGCCTTTTGTATATTTCATATGCAAGAATTTTTTTTCTTCCTGATGAGATTTGGAACTCAGAGAAAGAATATGAATTCATGTATCACTTTGCTCCTTCCCCAAAGAGCTCCTTATGTAATTGTAGGTGATGCATAGGTAGTCAAAGAAGTAAAGAGAAAATTTAAGAGGTATCAAATACAGTGAAAATGATCTACTTGTATCTCCCCTTTCCTTCTCTTGTGTAATTCTCTGTCAAAACTTCTCTATAAGGCACCGCTGGGCTGTGAGCAGTTTCAATGGTGAAATGAAATGGAAGTGAGCTTAATCCTTAGTTCTAGGTGGGCAGGATGAAGACTGTGTTTCCAGGGTTGTACTGAAACATAGCTGTATACTATGGTTGTTGAATAGTGTGTAGAAAGAAGAAAATATGAAGGGTTAAGATAAAGAAAGTTATTAATCCCTTACCAAGCAAAGTTAATGTGACTTCAAATGTAAAACAATCCATTGTATTCTCTCTCTTTGGATGACTGCTGGAATATGGTGGTTTTGAGTGGGAGTGAGTAAGGTATTTCCCAGAATCAGTATTTACTCAACAACTGGACTTCTTAGGTGAACCAAGATGTCTTTGAGTACTAGGGACCTCAAGCCTGAAATCCCACTGTACTCCATACTTTTGTTAATGGGAGAATATTATGTATCTATAACTGTTCTAGATTTGCAAAAAAAAAAAAAAAAAAAAAAAAAAATCTCCCAGTCAAATTCCTCTACAAGCAAACACAAACTATGATAGCTTTCTTTTGTCTGGCACTGAACAATCATTTCCAGGACTTTAGAAAAGACAAACACAGTATCAATGACCCTAGTGTCAAAAGTAAACTTATCCTCTGGTTCACAAGCCTCAGAATGGAAAATGGATGGTTATTTGTAAAAGAAACTGAGAACTCTGCTCTCTGTTGCCTTTCACAAAGCCCTGTCACTAAATCATGGACGCAGGTTGCCTGTTGGCTTCTGTTTCATCTTCATTTTATAATCTTGGAATAATTGAACTCCAAGAAGATGGAGAGATGACTCATGAAGTCTTAGTTTCCTCCTGGCTCTGGATTTTATAGCTTTGTATCTCTTATAAACCAATAAATCTTCATGCTGTAATACTGAACATGGTAGTGATCTACTGTTCCAATATAAATCTTATGACAACTTAGAACTTTAAAGAATAGGAAAAAAAACCTGAGATTTAGCAGAATAGCAATTCATTAGTTTAAATACCAATTGCTGAAATCAGGTACTATAGCCAGATACTTGACATCATGACCTGTTGGCATTTATTTGCAACTAAATTTTTCAAGGGTAATATTTAATCATCCAAGACCAAAGCAGATTAACATCATCAGATTATAAGAAAAGAAAGCTCAATGAAGTCAACTCAAAACCCAAATTGCTACCAATCATCTCAGAATAAGAAAAAAAAGTAGAAAACTTTCACAATAACTTCAAAGCACAATTCTAGGATCATTGATCCTAGAAGGAAATAATAAATTTTATGAAGTACAGAACAATAGTGATTTTGATCATATAAAGTATACCTATGACATCAGAGAAACAATATATTTACACAATATTGATCAAAAACAGTAAAATATTTAAAAATTCAGATAAATTAGGTATGTATTTTTAACACATTTCTTTGTCATTTGTATTCTACTCTCTACCTTTCTGGGCTCAATTCTCCTTGCTTTTCCTCCCTTACATCCATTCATGGCTTTATCATGAGTCCTGTCTCAACTTCAGTATGATTTATCTCCTTTGGGTGCAGGTAAATACTGACAAAGTTTAGAGAAAAAACAATGTGAACCTTGTTGTTTTGCTAATTACCTCTTTATCTTTCCAAGTTATCAATGGTGGCCATTTAAAGCACAAGATGTCATCAGAGATTAAGAAAGGATGATATAATGGAATTACTGGTCCAGAGGACAATGAAAGATTTGTTAGTAGGAATAGTTTTTAATATATCTTTTATTTGTTCATTGTAATTATAAATTATAGTGAGACTCAAAGTGATACAAACATACGTAAACACAATACTTGGTATATTTCTGTCCATATCCCACCCACTCCTTAATCCTCCATGCCCATACACATTAGTGAGATTGGTGGTGATACCTTTATATATGGATATAATATTACTTGAATTGCTTTTTTCCTCGAACATCCTTTTTCCTTTTCCCATCTCCCTCTGCTAATATCCTTCCACCATTCTACTGGTCTCTTTTCATTTGACTAAAGTTCCTTTTGTTTTCTATTTTTGTTCTAGCTTCCACATGTGAGAGAAAACATATTACTCCTGACTTTCCGAGACTGGCTGATCTCAGCATAATTCTCTAATTCTACCCATTTTCCTACAATTAAAATAATTTTGTTCTTATTTATGGTTGAGTAAAACTCTATTGTGTTCATGTACCACATTTTCTTATCTATTAATCTGTTGTAAACACCTGGGTTGGTTCCATCATTTGCCTATTGTTAATTGTGCTGTTAAAGACATGGATATGCATGTATCACTATAAGTATTCTAACTTTAATTATTTGGGAAAGATTCCAAGGAGTAGTGAATCTGTGTTGTATGATGGTTCTATTCCTAGTCTTTTGATAAACCTCCAAACCGATCTCCATATGGTTGTATTAACTTACAATCCTATCAACAGTGTAAAAGAATTCCTATTTCTCCATATCTTCGCCCGCATTTATTACTTTTTAGAAAAATCACATCATAGTGAAATAGTTGCAACACCTGGTTCAAGTGCAGTTCAAAGATGAGTGGGAAAACAGATTTATATATTTATTGCCATTTGTATTTCTTCTTTTGAGAAGTGTCTATTCAGATCAATTGCCCATTTTTAATTGTTGTTATTGGTGTTTGTTTGTTTTTAGCGTTAAGGTTTTAGGTGCTCAAATAAGTCAGAAAAAGAAACAGGCCTACCCTGGAGAAAGTCAGAGATAATAGACTTAGAGGAAAGGTGAGAATCACGAGTTGTTCTTAGGACAAATCAAAATTTTAAATTATATCTATTGTACCCTCCAGGTTGTAAAAATTTTGTTCTGAGAACTATGAGGAGTGCAAGGGGCATGCCATGAATTAATTGACAAAGAGCAATTCTGCAAAAAATGTATAGTTAGATTCTTCTCTTTCACCATACAATCTAAAATTCACAATTAGAAAATGGGTGCTGTCCATATATTCCTCTCAATCCCCTCTTGCCAAAGTGTACATTTTCAGAGCTATTGGCCATCATTGAAATAAGTCTTTAGGTGCAACAGAGAGTCAATTGGAGCCAAAGTTATTAGACAGCCTTTGACCAAGGTTATAACCCATCCCCACTGCTCCTCACCTCCAAGGCTATTTAAACAATAATTTTGATATTCTGTGTTAATGTTAATTGGCCACAAGTTAGCTGCTTTATACACACACACACACACACACACACACACACACACACACACACACACACCCAAGGCCTATGGCAGTGCACATGAAAGCCCTGCTCTTGAACAGAATGTGCCAACTCCTACTTGTGGTTTGGTTGATTCTAACTGGTCAAGATTCACTGCCATTTCAAGGAGAGATGTTTTAGAAGAGAATCTTTCTGAACATATATATATATATATATATATATAGTCTAATTGCAGAACTTTAGGTTCTCTGGCCTTCTAGAGGCCAGAAGTTTTTGAATCAGTGTAGTCCTTCCTCCTACTTTCACATTCTTTCAGCTCAGACATCAGCTCCTATGGAAAGCCTTCCCTAAGTTTAAGTCTATTTTAGATGTCTCTTCTTTCTGGTCCCATTACACTACAATGATTTTCCCATCTTATAATCAACCAAGTGCTATCATTTTCCTCATTAACTATAAACTGGATCTTATAAACTGTTGGATTCCTAGTTCCTGGGCACTCAATAAGTATTTGTTGAGGAGGTAGGTATCTAAATCAAGTCGTCTCTATATTTTCTCTCTGGTCCTGTCCCTCATTCTTCCACTTTACAAAGATAGCAGTTTATGTTACATGTTACCATCCACAAATTACCAACTACAACCTCTCAACCTACCCCTTCCTTAAGACCTACTTAATAACTACCACATATATTGACACATATTTGACTGCTCCAGGCCAATATGATGTCTCCCTATATCCACCTCCAGCACCTCCAATATGTAATCCCACCACTGTATACATCCCAAATGTATGCAACTAATCCCTTCTCTCACACTTCCTTCAATGTGATGTCTGTGGGTCTGGCTTCTGTGAGCACCTCAAGAATAGCATTTATGCCTTGACTTTCCCTTTTATTCCTTCTGCTCATTTAAATTCTGAGCTGGGCACAGAGAGTACCCAAAACAGTACTGATTGGTATACAGTTGTCCTAATGTATATGAAGACATAGCCCTGTAGGCAAGCTTTTTGTCTATGAAGCTCTACGTGAGTTTGCACTGGACAATGGCTGGTGACGAATAAAACTGCCAGGCGATGGGTGAGGGAGGAGATGGGAAGTAATTGGCAGAGGCAGAACTGTCCTTTTGTTATTTTGTTATAAATAAACTCCCACAGTGGAAACTTGTTAACCTCAGTCCTCGCCTTCACATCTACTTATATGCAAGACTTCCCTCGACAAATCAATCTTTACACTGCAGTGGCACTCTCTTGACAAGATATGTTTGGCTTAGCCACTGTTGATATTTGTTCTTGAAATCTCGGTTGCGTGGCGTGGTACACTCTGAGAGCAGAAATGGAGATGCTTAGTTTATATGCACAGAGGATGGGCGAGATGCAAACAGAAAGAGACGGTCCACAGCAGGGCAGCTGGAGTGGCGGGAGCCGAGCAGCACTTAATATGTTGTGATGTATTGAATCTATGAAACGCTTGCTCAATAGCTAGTCAAAGTAAATTTAGAAAGACACAGGAAAGGGATTTGTTTTTTCATCAGTATAAGAATGTTCATTATTTCTTATGCTGTTGGTCATGGTCAAGTGGTGTCATTTTGAAGTCCCAGTGCCCTTAGAGCCCCAAAGAGCAGAATTAGGTGAGTTTTGTGCTTCTCTCTCCTCCCTTTCTCTCTCTCTCTCTGTCTCTCTCTCACCCCCCCCCTCAATATATGTATATGTTATATAGTACCTGTAGAGTGAAGACTTTGGGATTGAGCTTTTTAATGGATTTTATTCTCTGAAAAGAATGAGCTGGAGAGCAAAGGTAAAATATCTTCTCTTCTCTTTTCCTACAGTGCATAATTTTATTGGAGAATTCCACAAATTTGACTGCAATCATTTACATACATGTCTGTTTTGTTCATTACAGGGTTTGCAACAGAGACTGTATCTTACTCTTTTATGTTTCCCAGTAGAGTGGGCCAGTGTGGAACACATAGGAAACCCTCATGAAATGCTTGCTGAATAAGAAATGTTAATATCTGTGAAAAATTGTCTATGTAAGAGAAGAAACAAAAAGGTAAACAAAAGCTATTTTGAGCCAACTTAAGAGAAATGCAGTTGCTATTAGATTATTAATTAAATTTTAATTTTCCTGAAGGAGTCTCCAGAGAAAAATGCTATTTGAGCATTTTACCCTAGATGAATCTATGATATAAAACATTTCCTGTGGGCCAAGTTCTATGCTAGATGGTATAGGAGAATGATTGAATAAAACATGGCTTGTGCGAACAGGAATAGAGGGGGCCATCTGGTGACACAAAGCCAAACCAAGGACCCCAAGGCTTGCACAGGAGAATGATGAAGGTCCACATGGGGGAGTGGGAACAGAGTGAATTAAAAGAGGTCAGAATAGGACCAAATCCCATGAGCTAGGGCAATTAAGGTAGTAGGAGGAGATAAAAATGCATTTCACTAAACTTCCAATTGATAAATAATGTGTGGACAAGCATAAACTGAATCATGCTGCTATTTTATATAAGACCCAGGATGGGGGTGTTAGATATTATTTCTTGGAGAGGAAATACTCTTCAATGCTTTAGGAGAATCCTTAGAGCATTAGCATTGGGGATTCCTCAGATTTATCAGTGCAGTAACTTTTCTTAAGAAAGACAGCTTAGTGTTCTGTTAAGGACTTTGTTGGTAGTCCTCAAATCAACTGGTAGCTGTGTGACCTTGATAAAGTTAGTTAACCTCTTTGAACCCTACTTCACTGTTTTAAAAGGTTTGCATCAGGGAAAACTTGTCCAGAATTTACCTCAGGGACTGGCAAGCATTAAATCATGAAAAAGAAACTGCCTATATAAACACAAGAAGTCACCTCATCCTTCAGCCTTTATCAGGCTAAGGCTCAGATGCAGAGTAAAAGAACTACGAAGTGTCTGTTCTACAGACATGCTGATTTTTGAGGCATTCAAAAAACTATCTCCTGCCCTCAATTTTATTTACATTTGATAGAAATTCTTAGAACATATTTAAGTATTTATGTTTGTACATTTTAATAGGAAGACTAGAGTTCTCCATGAAAATAAAATGATGTTTGTCACAGTGTTGGAGAAAGGATGGCAGAAGAACTGGTATTACTGAGTACGATGGTAATTCTATTTTTCCATCATTTTTTTTAACTTGGAAGGTCACTAAGTCAACATGGGTAGGAGAAAACGTAGACTCTGTGATAGAAATCTGCAATAAATGCCTGTCAAATGGAAAGTAGGATCTGGAGTTAAACTGTTCAGAATAAGCCAAGAGAAATTCAGGATGATGTGTATTTATAGCTAGCTTTAAAATACATGCCTAAGTCCTACCTTTTACAAGATGAGATAATAGAAGGCAAAAAATAGTAAATGAAAAGCGAACATACATGGAAAACCTCTGGACATTATCACTATTAGAGTCAAGAGATTGAGCCAGTAGTCGTGGCACATACCTGTAATATAGGTACTTGGGAGGCTGAGACAGAAGGATCATGGGTTTAAGAACAGCCTCAGCAATGTAGCAAGATTCTCAGCAACCTACTAAGACCCTGTTTCAAAACAAATAATAAAAAGGCTGAGGATGCAGCTTAGAGGTAGAATGCCCCTGTGTTCAATCCCCAATACCGAACACGCACACACATACACACACACACACACACACACACACACACACACACACACACACATAAAGACATTGGATAACTCAATATTATATAAGTATGCATGGTCTCTTCTAATAAGAGCTGCTATCAGGCTAAGATGCAAGTTCTACAAAATGGAAGGAAATATTGATAAGATTATATATATATGTATATATACATATATATATGAAATAAGGAATAAAATCAACAAGCACAATGGAGCATGTGAATAAAATAACTGATTTTAAACAGCAAGAGATTCAATCACTGATTTGAAGGACAAACTTTAGAAACTGTCACAGAAAACAGATATAAGAGTTGTGAAACCATTTATAACTCACAGAAATAATCTAAAATAGGTTGGAAATGTACAGATAGAGAATATTTCTGAAGAAGGAACAATGAGGAAAATGTGAAAGATGTACTGAAAGGTATGTCTTCCTTTAGTTCTAGAAAGTGATATGCAGATAGAAAAGCCCACAGATTTTAGAGGAAAATCAATAGGAAAAAATCACACTTAGATTCACATTCAGCAATTTCCATTGTGGTAACAAAACTAAGAAAAGTAAGTAAACAACAATCAAAGCTATAAAAATTATCTTCCCACCCAAACTCATATTTGCAAAGCAAAATGCTGAGGTAGGGTGTTACAAATGTTCAACATCCTACTGAGGAGAAAATTGTGAGAACAAGAATTTTATACATGACGAAGTAGTCTCATTTGTAAAGGTTCTCTTAGACATGCATGTAACCTCTTTGAGGAGGAAAATAAATGACTTAGAAATTTAATGCAATTTACAAAGTTGAATAAAGAAAGAAGAAATACTGGCAAAGCCATGTAAGTGAAATTAAGTCAAGGATTATTGTAAGTAGTTACAAAACAGAGCCCAATGTGTAAAAGATAATTTATTAATAATGATTGGCAAATTTATTAGCCTGCTTTGACTGTCATAGCAAAATACTCATTCAATGACTTAAATGACAAAATATCTTTGCTCAGTTCTGGGGGCTAAAAGTCTGAGATTGAGGGTCAGAGTGGTTGCATTGACATAACCTTTCTTGCTGTGTCCTCATATGGCCTGCCCTTAGTGTGTCCACTTCTCATACAGTCACCAATTCTACTGGATTAGGACTCCACCCTCACAACCTCATTTAACCTTAATTACCCCCTAAAAGATTTCTCTCCAAGTACATTACATTGGGACTTAGAGCTTCAACATATGACATAAGAATTTAGTAGGAATACAATTGAGTCAATAACAGTGATTATGTTAAATGTGATTGGATGAGAATATCAAAAGAACACTTCATAATATCTATGTACTGAGTCTCAAGGGTAGTTTCCTTTTTAAGACTGAAAATTAGAGAGATATGAAATATATAATAATTTTGAAAATAAAGGTAAGCATTAGTCATGAAAAGAAAATCTCAAAATATGTCAGAATGAAAAAAACATAATACAAATAGAAAATAGGTAGGTAGACAAATACATAGACTGAACTACCAGGAAGATATCATGAATGCAGATAAATGCAGTATAACTCTGCAATTATGATTCAGTGGAGTTAAACTTATGCTCATGTTAAAATATAGGTCTTGCCAGGTATGGTAGTGCACACCTGTAATCCCTGTACTTGGGAAGAGGCTAAGATGGGAGGATTGCAGATTCCAGGACAGCCTTGGCAACTTAGCCAGATCCTGTTTCAAAATAAAAAAATAAAATAAGCGGGTGGTATGGCTTGAACATAGAATGCCCCTAGATTCAATCCCCAGTAAAACACACACACACACACACACACACACACACACACACACACACACTTTAAAATTATATAATGCTTATAGAAGATGCCTCAATGTCAAAAAGAGAAGGAAATGTTCAGAATTAAAAGAATGAGTAAATATAAATTAAATTAAAACAAAGTGAACAGAAATGAACATGACAATAATACATAAAACTTCAAAATCAAGAAATTGTTCCATAATAATAAAAGTGCTGAGCAATTATTTCCCCATTTTGCATATGAGAATGTTTAGACTTAAGTTTTTTTCCTGAGGTTGCATAGCTGGGCAGATGTTAAATTCAGCGGGTGTCATACATTAGTATGCATTGAATCCTGTAGTAGTGGGCTTGCTTAGCACCACACCCAAAGTTTCTGATAATCTGGGGTGGGGCACAATAATTTCCATCACTAATAGTTGCCAGGTAATGCTGGCTCTGCTAGTCCAGGACCTGGCGCATTGAGAAGCACTGGGCCAGATGATTCTGTGCACAGTACCTTTATCTACTTTACTGCTTTGGAAAAGGAGAAATTGCAGAGGCCAGGTTCTAACAAAAATGAAATAAATTTAGAAATTTATAATTAGCAAAGCTCAAAAAAAACAGCCCTTGGAAATTTAATTAAAAATAAAAAGCAATCATTCCCAAGTTAATCAATTTAATGCATTTCCAATTAAAATTCCAATTGGATTTTTTTCTTTGAACTTGACAAAATGATTCTAAACTCCATGTGGATGAATAATAGAAAATAATAGCCAAGACAAATTAGAAAAAGAGGAGTATTTTGGGGTGACTTGCTTCACCATATAATAAAGCATTATAGATTTCCATACATGATTGCATACCCAGCAGGTTCTCACTGCACGCTGCTCTAACATCTCCACTGAAACACTGAAATGAACGCTTTGAAGTATGACAAGGAACAAGCCAATAGTAGAAGGAGGGAGGGTGGCACCCTCAAAGAGAGAGTGCGAGGACTTGGGGAAGATCAATGTGATGGAAATGTGCTAGCAGGTAGAGTCAGATGAACAGTGAGACTCCAGAGAAGGCTAGACTGTGTTAGCATGGTCAGCCCTTCAGCATGCTGGATGGAGGGGATTTGGCTTCATTGGAGGCTCAGATGCTACAGAGCAGGTGTGAGAGCTGGGGCTGATAACAAGGGGGTGATTGAAGTTTTGTGAATGAAGCAAGTGAAGCAGGTGATATATCCAGGCCTGTCTCCTTTTCTTTCCCTATTATCCTTGGTTGTGTTAGAGCAAAGCAGCCTTACATAGATCCCTAGGCACAATAGAACATTGTTCTCAACTGAAATGGAATGAGAGGTAGAAAATATCTAGGCTAGTGAGATTGAAACCTGGGAGTAAATTGTGACACACACGAATCTTCAATCTTAGGGTCTGCATCATCTTATTCAGGAAAACAAAGTTGTCTGGAGAAATTGAATAGCTCAAGAGACAAAACATGCAATATTGGTATGTCAAGGAATGAGCAGAGAACTGGGGGCTGAGCCCGGAGAACATTCAAGACACATCCTAGATTGCCAATTTTGCATACAGCTTAGCAAAGACCCAGGCAAAGATAGAATAAAATGACAGGAGCTTCCAGAAGCAAAAGTTATTTGGGTAGAACATGGCAATTGATAGACTAACTTAGTAGAAATTTTTACTTTTATGGGGTTACCATTTTATGGTAAATTTTTACCAAAAATAATTTGGGTAGAACATGGTAATTGATAGACTAACTGATGTAGTAGAAATATTTACTTTTATGGGGTTACCATTTTACGGGGGGACAATATTACAAGAGAAGAAAAAAGTACATTCAAAAGTCCTATGAAATTAAATATATGCAAGAAAATAAATATACCTGCTAGACACAGTGGCATATGCCTATAATCCCAGTACTTGGGAGTCTGAGACAAGAAGATCACTGGTTCTTGATGGCTGACCTCAGGAACTCAGAGAGGCCCTCTGCAGCTTAGCCACACATAGTAAATGGCTGTGCTACAATCAACTCCCATTTATGATAGTAGAAGCTATTTGATGTCTAAAATTGATAAACTAAAAATAGTGAATGTATATCCTTTGAGATTAGGAGTTGTTTTGCTTTGTGTTATTTTGATGGTGATACCACTGACTGAGCTACATTCCCAGCCCTTTTTTATTTTTATTTTGACATGGGGACCGGCTAAATTCCCAAGTCTGGCCTTAATCCTGCCATCCTCCTGTATCAGTCTCCCAAATACTTGGATTACAGGCATGCAACTTTATGCCCAACTTGAGACTGCGGGCTTGTTACAAATATGCTTTAACTCATTTCCCATTTGCCTCACCAGTACTCATCAGTGGTGCTTGAAGCTGTAGCATCTACCCCAAGATAACTCATGGATTACAGTCCTAAAGGATTTTTGGGAATGGATGAATTGAAAAGACTGACAATACTGAACTGAAAGTCTTATTTTGCAATAATGTCACTCCAAGGTATTGTGCAGAAACTTTAGCTGGAGACGTTTGGTGAACAAGACCTCTTTTGGATACACTTTATCTCAGGCAAATTATGACTGGTGACTTTTACTTTTGCTACGATGCCTGCATTTTTTTTTCAATGATTCTTCCATATCCCCCTGTCAATCAATGGCCCAGATTCATTACAGAAGATCAAATTCGTGTTCCACTTTCTTGTAAATAAATCTTCAATTGTATATACTCTAAACGTAAACATTGAAATTGATGAATCACTGTCAGATTTGCTTCGGCCTCAAAGAGTTTGCTTGTGTACAATTAAGTGAATATGGCAGTGTTCTGCACTTTTTCTTTTCTAGAGGGGAAGTGAGCAAAAGAGAAAAAGCTAAAAATGGTATTGTCTGGGAAACAGGACTGGAGGATTGAGAGTGCTGGGCCAGGGAAATGTACCGTATTATAAATTTTCCTTTCTTTGTGTGGTAATGGGGATCAAAACCCAGGGCCTCACACGTGTTAGACAGGTGCTCTACCACGGAACCACATCAACATCCCCTATAGATATTTCTTTTTAATGGGATTTTTTCTAACTATTCTTATTTCTGGAGTGTTTTCAAACAAACTAAAGATCCACTTAGTTAAAAACACAGGTTGTATTTTCATTAGGACAATATTAAATTTTAACTTAATAAAAAGTTTCATGTAGCTGGATGTGCTGGTACATGCTTGTAATCCCAGTACTTGAAATGCCAAGGCAGGAGAATCACAGGTTCACAGTCAGCCTCAGAAATTTAGCAAGACCCTCAGCAACTTAGAGAGTCTTTGATTTAAATAAAAAGGTCTTGGGATGTAGCTCAGATGTAGAATGCCCATGGATTTAATTCCCAGTACCACAGAAAATAAAAAAGTAAAAGAAAACGTTTCATGCTTATGATTGTGAATAGTCCTACCCACGAATCGCTTTCCTTCTTTCAAGTCATCAATGGCATCTCAAAGAAGAATTTTGCTATTTCTGTGAAGAAATAAACTCCAAGACTAAACAAATAAGTAAAGTTAAAATTCGTATTATAAGCTGGGCATGGTGGTGCATGCCTGTAACCGCAGTACTTGGGAGACTGAAACTGGAGTATCCCAGGTTCAAGAACAGCGATGGTCTCACTAGTTACATAAATGAACCTGGAGGATATTATGTTAAATAAAATAAGCCAGGTTCCACATGATTTTACAGATTCCACATGATTTTACCTATATGTGACATCTAAGATGTCCAGCTCACAGAAGCAAAGAGTACAGTGGTGTTTCCAGAATGGGATTGGGAAGATGTGAGCAATTTAACAAGACTCTCAGAAATTTAGCCAGATCCTTTATCAAAAATAAAAAAAAATTTTAAGAAGGGTTCGTGGTGTAGTTTGGAGAACTCAGAGATAGAATACTCCTGAATTCAATCCCCACTATGCCCCCCTCACACAAAAAAGTGTATTATAAAATAAAGGGCAGGTCAATAGCCAAATGGATGTTATTCCCAATAAAATTAAACACTGAAATATGTTAAACACACACATTCATAGAAAAAATAAAATAAGAACAAAAACTGCTGATATGGAACATAAGAAAAGCCCCAACGGTCTGTTGAAAGGAAAAGAAACACTAGCAACTCAGTAGTTTAGGATTGAGGAGAATAAAAAACAAAGCAAACTAGACTATTACAAGCAAAAGATAGCATATATCTATTCTTAATGGTAAATAGGTTTGAATTCAAGACAAGAGGCAATAAAGGAGACAGAAGAAGGCAATATTTAATGGTTGTATGATAGGGTCAAATGACAGAAAAATAAGGTTTTTTGCTCTCCTTATACATGACTCTGAGAAAACCCACCAGTAACATATAAGGGAATATGGGAAAAGTCATAGTCATAGCAGGTGACTATAATTTACCTCTCTGGGACTATGAAGGCCACATGCATGCCCCACAGGCCAGCAATTGCTCTCCAGCATAGTTGGCCATCTCCTTGCTCAATAAACTGGCAGGAGGGTTCCTGCATGCCCACATCATTCATTGCCATATTTAGGATTATCCAGGTTTTATTATTTCTGCTGTTCTAGTGAGTGCAGAATAATATTTCATGCTCTGTTTTCTAGTAAATTTGATATATATATATATATATATATATATATATATATATATATATATATAGTACATGTAAGTCTTTTCTGTCCTGTGTTTTATGTATTTACTGTTTGTCTTTGTCCATTTTCTATTTATTTCTTTATTCTTATTTTTGTTTTTTAAAATTTTTATCATTTTATATTGTATTGGTGCATTGTAATCATACATCTTTGTTAGGTACAAGCTGGTAAAGGCATACATGCACACATTTCTCATTTAACCCTTCCCCAATTCCCACCCCATTTTCTCCCCCTCCCTCCTTCTCAAGTTCAGTTTAGTGATTGACTTTAATACGTTTGTGAAAGTACAGCATGTGCATTAGAATGTTTCCCTCCCCCCCCATCACTTTCAGTTAAGTCACTTTGTTTCTCCTTCTTCGTTTAGAGACCCTCTTGTGTCACACTTTCTCCCTAGCTTCTGCATATTAGGAAGAGCATATGATTTTCACTTTTTGTGACTGAGTAATCTCACTTAGCATAATGTTTTCCAGTCCCATCCATTTCCCTGCAAATGACATGATTTTGTTCTTCTTTATGGCTGAGTAAAATGCCATTGTGTATATATCCCATAGTTTTGTAATCCATTCATCTGTTGATGGACATCTTGGTTGGTTTAATAGTTTGGCAATTGTGAATTGTGTGGCTATAAACATAGATAAACATGCATTCTTTTGGGTAGATACCCAGAAGTGGTATTGCTGGATCATATGGTAGGTTCATTCCCATTTGTCTGAGGATCCTCCATACTGTTTTCCAAAGTGATTGCACTAATCTGCAATCCCAGCAACAATGTATTAGGGTTCCCACTTCTCTGTACCCTAGCCAGCATTTGTTGTTGTTAGTATTCTTGATGATTGCCTTTCTAATTGGGGTTAGGTGAAATCTCAGGGTAGTTTTGATTTGCATCTCTCTGATTGCTAATGATGTAGAACATTTCCTCATACATTTATTGGCCATTTGTATTTTTTTATGAAGTGTCTATTTAGATGCTTTGCCCATTTTTGATTGGTTTATTTGTTTTCTTAGTTGTGAGTTTCTTGAGTTATCTGTATATTCTAGATATTATTTCTCTTTCAGAGGAGTAGCTAGCATAGAAACTTAAACCAATCAATAGCTATCAAAGAGATAGAAACAGCAATAAATAGTTTACCATAAAACAAAAGCCATGGGCAGATGGTTTTCCAAGTAAATTTTATAAAACATTTATAGAAGAGCTAATCCCAATATGCCTCAATGTATTCTGTCAAATAGAAACGGGACTCTCTCAAACACATTCTATGAAGTCAACATCACATTAATACCCAAGCCAAATAAAGACAGTTCAAGAAAAGAAAACTATAGGCCTATATCACTGATGAACTTAGACACAAAACTGGTAAACAAAATACTAGCAAATGCACATTCAAGACTACATCATAAAAATTATACACCATGACCAAGTTGGGTTCATCCCAGGGTTGCAAGGCTGATTGAACATAGGAAAAACAATCTATGTAATTCACCACATACACAGAATCAAAGACAAAAATCACATGATCATTTCAATAGATGCTGATAAAGAAGTTAATAAAATACAACACCCATTCATGCTAAAAGCACTGCAGAGAATCGGAATAGAAGGAACATACCTCAACATAATAAAGGCAATATAAATTAAGCCCACAGCCAACATCATATTAAATGGGGAAAAATTGCAAGAGTTCCTACTAAAACAGGAACAAGACAAGAATGTTCATTATCTCATAGATGTTCAATTCATACTGTCAATTTTTTTTCTAAATTGTGTACTATGGATTCATTTTTGGAATGGTCATCTTCTAAGAGTGATATTCTATTTTCCATGTGGTCCAATCTCCTGTTTATAGTTTGTATTGATGCCTTCACTTCAATTATTGCATCTTTCACATCCTTCATTTCCTTCAAGGCTTCTCTTTGATTCCTGTTCAGGGTGTCATATTCTTTGTTTATTTGTTCCTTTATTTCTTTCTAGCTCTCTCTGCATTCTTTCTGGAAGTTTTGTATCGTTTCTACTATTAAAGGTCTGAATTGTTCTTCTGGTAATCTCTGCCATTCAGTGTTGTTGAGTTCTGTTATTGTGGGGTTGTGGTGGCTCATTGTTTCTTTGCTATTTTTCCTTCCCATGGTTTCCCTGTTCTTAAATTTTTATCTTTGCTGCTCTTGCAAGATTTCTCATCCAATCACTGCAGTGGGGGTTTAGAGGTGTCCACTGGTATATGCAGGGACAGGTTGTGTTCAGTAGTAAAGGTTGGGTGAGAAGTCACAGTGATGAATGCAAGAATAGTGTAGAGTAGAGAGTATGGTCCAGTGGAATAAGAAGTTGAGTGTGTTGAGGTGATATATGGTAAAGATTAGAGATAGTGGATATGTCAGGGGATTCTGGTAGTCAATGTAGAGTTTTAGGTATAGTAGTATAAGATGGTCTTGATATGAGACAGGGAAAAAAGGAAAAAGAAAAGAGAAAAGAAAAAGTGTTGAGGAGAAGAATATAGATGGGAGAGAGGGAGGGAAAAAGGGATAAGGATGAGAGTCAACAAACTGAGCAGAAAATAACAAAGCAACCAATCATCCAAACAAACATAAATAAATCAAGGCAATACAAAATGAAAGCAGAGTAAAAACAAATAAAACAGAACACACACACACACACACACACACACACACACACACACACAAAAACCAAAAAACAGCAATAAGAAACAAAAATAAAAACCCTGCTAGCTTGTAAGTAGAGCTGAGTTAGCCTCTGCAGCCCTTTTGCATCTGTGTGGATATTTTCAGCTTTTAAATATGTACTCACTCTATTAGATATTCGAGTGTGTCTCTGGCATTCTTATTTGCTCTCTCTATCATTGTAGGCAGGGAGTTCCACTGATGCTTGTGTCTCTGAGCTCTCCACAGGGCCTGTCTGCATCTCTCTCTCTGCGTTTGCTAGTGGTGGGAGTGCAGTCTATATGCCGGGCATTTTCCAGTGTGCCTGGAAGGTCTCTATGCCCTGTGTGCACTGGGTCCCTCCTGCAGTTCTGCTCCTATCCAGTCTCTAGAAGGGGAGGTGACTGAGTCTGTCCTTTGTATAGGGGCCCCCACATCTGGGGGTGTGATTTAACTTACAGATCTCTGCTGCTCTGGCTCCGGTGGGAGGGGTGATCTGGGATGTCCTCGCCACAGGCTTAAGATGGTTGTCCCAGGTGTTCTTGATTGTTGTTGATCCTGGCACTTCTGTTCAATATAGTACTTGAGACTATCCAGAGCAATAAGGCAAAAGAAGGAAATCATAGATGTAAAAATAGGAAAAGAAGAACTAAATCTATTCCTTTTTGCAAATGACATTTTCTATTTGAATTGAGGACTCTTTGTAATTGATTTTCAGGAGTTCTTTGCATATCCTACCTATTAATCCATAGTTACATTCAAATGATAAATGTCTTACCTATTGTTCTTTATTTTTGCATATGGTGTTTATTGTTGAAGAGAAACCATTTTATCTCATCAAATTAATCATTTCTTTTTTATCTTACCAATCAATATGGAGCTTTTATTTTTCATGTTATTTCTGTACATCAGGCATATGAGAGTACTCCTTTTGCAAATGGAACAAATTTCACTAGAAGGAATCACAACAAAAGCAAACCAGTATTTGATGTGAATCCATAGTTTATGCTTCAAATCCAGCCAATAATTTTGTTACAATCTCTTTCATCTTGGCATTCAACTGTTCTGAGATATTTCCATCATTCCTGATATTTCCCAACAGGGCTTGATGTTGGCTGACAAGAGACAAGAAAGCATGAATGATCCTGAGGACATTATGTTAATTAAAATATGCTAGGCCCAGAAACACAAATTTCATATGATTTTATCTACATGTGGCATCTAAGATATACAACTCACAGAAGCAAAGAGTACAATGGTGTTCCAACAAATAGAGTTGGAAAGATATGGATGGGCCAAATAATTTAAATAAGTCTATTGTACAGCATGGTAACTATATTTAATAACTTTCCATTTTGCACATAAGATTTATCACAAGACTATCTTTTGATTGTTCTTACCATTAAAAGAAGATAAGTTTGAGGTAATTCGTATGTTAATTAGCTGTATTTAACCATTCCACCATGTATGCCTATCTTCAAATATCATGTTGTATGCCATAAATGAATATAATTTTTAAGTTTAAATTTTTTTTAACTGAAGAACCGATTTTATTTTATTTTTTATTTATTTATCTTAATTTATTATTTTTTTAGCATGGATTTTTATACATTTCTTGGGTACAACAGGGTTAATTACACATTTTTGTTGGGTACAAGCTAGTACAGGTAAAGACATCCATGCACATATTTCTCATTAACCCTTCCCCAATTCCCACCCACCCTCCCCCTATCTCCTGGTCAGTTTAGTGATTGACTTTGATGTGATCTTGTAAGTAC
>PVLC010012536.1:0-44035 GCA_004027655.1 Graphiurus murinus
TTTTTTTTTGCGGTACTGGGGATTGAACTCTGGGGCATTCTACCTCCGAGCTATACCCCCAGCCCTATTTTTTATTCTTTATTTTGAAACCGAGTCTCACTAAGTTGCGGAGTGCCTCACTAGGTAGCTGAGGCTGGCCACGAACCCGGATCCTCCGGTCTCAGCCTCCCGAATGCTGGGATTACAAGCGTGCGCCACCACGCCCGGCTCATTCTTCTGGTTTTGATGACACAGTTGACTACATCTAAGTCCCTGCCTCGACTTCCCTACCCACTGAGAGAAATGGCATGCTTTCCAAAGACAATTTGAAGGTGCTCAAGATTTTTTTTTTCCTTTTGAGGTACTAGGGATTAAACCCAAGGATGTTCTGCCACTGTACTTTACCCCCAACTCCTTTTATTTTGAAGCGGATTCTCACTAAGTTACCACACACAGATCTCAAACTCCTCCTGTCTCTACCTCTCAAGTATTGAGATTACAGGCATGTGTCTTACCCAGCCTAGCTGGTGCTCATAATTTTCCAGAGTTTTAATTCTCATCCCCCGAACCGGAATCAGAATTCCTTTCACTAATAAGCAGGCTCCAGTTGTGAGACTTCCTGGGACTTAATTGTCCTTAATGGGACCAACGATTTGTCCTCAAGTTGGACAGACTCTTAGGAGATGGATCCCTAGTAATGATGAACAAAGAGCTTTCAATTGGGCATTGTGGCTTCTCCTTAAGTTCTTGGAACTATTCCTTGTATCTGGATCATACAGCCTGTTAGAGTCCCTCAAGGTGTGGTCCTGGCCAGCAGCATCCACCTGGGAACTTGTTAGAAATGCATATTCTCTTGCCAGGCATGTAGTGTAGTCTCAGTGGGGTTTGAGACCAGCCTCAGCAACTTAGTGAGACCGTTTCAAAAAAAAAAAAAAATGTTTTCTAATTGGGCTGAGGATGTAACTCAGACATAGAATGCCCCTGGGTTCCATTCTCAGTACCACACACACACAAAAGAAATGCAGATTCTCAGAGCCCATCCTAGGTTCTGCTGAATCAGAGCCTCTGGGCTGATCCAGGAAACTCACGAAAACCCTCCTCCAGGGACTCTGCTCTGTGCTCAAGTCTTAGAACTCCTATCTATGGCCAGAGGTTTATTCCTGGCCATTGAAGTTTGTTGTGCCACTAGTGAAATTTTGTCGGTCATTAAGTAAAGACCCTATTCTCTGCCAATATTAGTTTATTTCCCAAATCAGAATATGTGATTTACCCAATTGTCCTTTTTTCTTTCTTTCTTTTTTTTTTTTTTTTTTTTTTTTTTTTTTTTTTTTTTTTTTTTTTTTTTTTTTTTTTTTTTTTTTTTGTGTGTGTGTATGGTACTGGAGGTTGAACCCAGAGACATTCTACCTTCAAACTACACCCCCCAGCCCTATTTTTTATTCATTATTTTGAAACAGGGTCTCACTAAGTTGCGGAGAACCTTTAAGTAGCTGAGGCTGGCTGTGAACCTGGGATCCTCCAGTCTCAGCCTCCCAAGTACTGGGATTGCAAGTGTGCACCACCATTCCTGGCTTATTCTTTATTTTGAAACAGGGTCTCACCATGTTGTAGAAGGCTTCACTAAGTAGTAAAGCTGGCTGTGAACCACCATGCCTGGCCCAAATTGTCTTAATATTTTTCTTTGTAAGACTTGTGGGCCTACTCCAGGCCAAGGCATATAAGGTTCTCATCATGTGCTGACTCCCTCTCCCTTACCAACCAGATTCTGAGCTGGGCTCAGGGCAGGGACTGTAAAATACTAAATGGAAGCCTGTGCAGTGGAAAGGCAAGGCTTTCCCTTTCAGTTCTGGCCTGGGCTGGCTAGAAAATGTCAAGGTAGCACTGAGGCAGAAACCAAGGGTGGGAGAGAACTTGCTAGGCCTCATAAAGAACCTCTTTGGGCCTGAAACAGTAAGCTTAAGGCAGGGTGCACTGTGGAGGTGCTGAGTAGAACCCTGCATCTCAGGCAGCTGTTAGTGACTGACAAGGGGAAAAGTGGAGCAAGCCAAGGAATGGGCAGTAAGAAGTCAGGAATGTTTAAAATACTCCCTTAGCCAGGCGAGTTGGCTCATGCCTGTAATCCCAGTACTTGGGAGGCTGAGACACGAGTATTGCAGATTCATGGCCAGCCTCAGCTACTTAGTGAGGCCCTCTGCAACTTAGTGAGACCCTGTTTCAAAATAAAGAATAAAAAATAGGGCTGGGGATGTAGCTCAGAGGTAGAATGCCCTGGGTTCAATCCCCAGTACTACACACACACACACACACACACACACACACACACACACACACACAAAATAATAATAAATAGGGCTGGGAAGTATAGTTCAGAGGCAGAATGACCCTGGTTCAATCCCCAGCTGCAAAAAAATATATATTCCCTTATATACCCTTCTGTAGGAGCCATATCATCTTAGTGCAGATGAAGGCATTATAGTGTTTTGTTTCTGTGTCCCTGACAACTGTGTTGTGTTCTCAGCGCCTCCAGAAATCAGGGTGAACTTTTCAAGTTATATACTGCTTATAAATAGGTTTGCCACGTATATAGTTGGTGTAGAGCACAGTGCAGTTTTGCTGAGATTGAACCCAGGGGCAATCTACCTCCGAGCTACATCCCCAGTTCTATTTTTTTTTTTTTTTTTTTTTCTTTTTTCGGTACTGGGGATTGAACTCAGGGGCATTCTACCTCCAAGCTATACCCCCAGCCCTATTTTTTATTCTTTATTTTGAAACCAGGTCTCACTAAGTTGTAGAGTGCCTCACTAGGTAGCTGAGGCTGGCCGCGAACCGGGATCCTCAGGTCTCAGCCTCCCTCCCGAATGCTGGGATTACAAGCGTGCGCCACCACACCCGGCTCCCAGTTCTATTTTTAATTCTCTCTTTTGAAACAGGCTCTCACTAAGTAGCTGAGGCTGGCTGCGAACTCAGATCCTCTTGTCTCAGCCTCCCAAGTACTGGAATTACAATTGTGTGCCAGCATACCCGGCTTGCTTATTCTTTGAGGCAAAAAGATGCGTGGTCCTTGTTACTCTTGTAGAAGAATGTAGAGAGAATGACCCTCTGGATGCTCTGCGAAAGCCTCTAGCAGTCTGCATGGACAGAGGGGTATCAAGTTAATGACAGGTAATTTTCTTCCCTTCTGCCACAGGTGCTGTGACAAGAGACTTTGGACAAAAATTGACTTGAGTAGGTGTAAGGCCATTGTACCCCAGGCTCTCAGTGGCATCATCAAGAGGCAACCAGTTAGCCTCGACCTCAGTTGGACCAACATCTCCAAAAAGCAGCTGACATGGCTGGTCAACAGGTTACCAGGTAGGTGAGCAGCCCTGCTGCTGTTCTTCTGGGACCCAGAGAAGCCAGCAGAAGCAGCTGTGCTGTCGGCAGTGCTTCTTAGAATTGCTTTGTGCATTGTTGCCTTTCTGCTTAGCAAGAGATTTACCCAGAGCCACCTTAACTGCTGGTCTCCAAGCTGTCACTGGACTGGTAACTGCACTAGACAACAGAGAATGGGATCAGGTGCTCTAGCCAACCCTGCAGGTCTCCTCAGCACAGCCACTGAAGAGGAAACTTGAGTCCCATGTTGCCTCCATCAGCCCCTTGTAAACCCGTCAGCATTTTGAGGTCTCAGACAAGAGGAAGTCACTCATTCTTGGATCGTTCTGGTTGGAGCTAAGCAGTCGGTTTAACACTGAAGCTAGAAGATTTAACATAGGATACCATTGGAATCTTTGAACTTGATTACTAGCAGATTAGGACATAGTCTGTCTCTCCCATCAGAATGGAAATCTATTCGCTTTGCTCAGATCAGCTAGCTGGTAATGGAGGCTTTAAATGTGGTGGTGAGCAAATATGTTCCATGTCGGTTTCTATTCACTGCAGGACTGAAAGACCTCCTCCTAGCAGGCTGCTCCTGGTCTGCAGTCTCTGCCCTCAGCACCTCCAGCTGCCCCCTTCTCAGGACCCTTGATCTTCGGTGGGCAGTAGGAATCAAGGACCCTCAAATTCGGGACTTGCTGACTCCATCGGCCGATAAGCCGGGTATGCTCTGGAACTGACTGCTCCGCGCTTGTCTTGGGATAGCTTTGTCTTTCAACAGATCGCATCCTCAGAAGCTGCAGAAGAGCCGGGTGTGGTGGCGCTCCCTTGTAAACCCAGTATTTGGGAGGCTGAGATAGGAGGATCACAGGTTCACGGCCAGCCTGTTACTTAGTGAGGCCCTCCGCAACTAAGTGAGACCCTGTTTCAAAATAAAGAATAAGAACTGGGCATGGTGGCGCATGCTTGTAATCCCAGTACTTAGGAGGCTGAGACCGGAGGGTCTGGGTTTGTGGCCAGCCTCAGCTACTTAGTGAGGCCCTCTGCAACTTAGGGAGACCTTGTTTCAAAATAAAAAATAGGGCTGGGGTGCAGCCCGGAGGTAGAAAGCCCCTGAGTTCAGTCCCAAGTACGGGGGTGGGGGAGAAGAAGCTGCTGCTGCTGCAGAAGAGTGGAAGAGTGTAAAATGAGAACAGAGTAATACTGACTGTGTACAAGTACAGGCTAGCTATTTACAAGCAAATAACCACCTTCAATCTGGGTGTAGTGGCACATGCCTCTAATCCTAGTACTTGGGAAGCTGTGACAGGAGGATCACAGGCTTGAGACCAGTCTCAGCAACATAGTGAGACCCTGTTTCAAAACTTTTTTTAAAAAGCTGGGCGTAAGCTGGGCGTGGTGGCGCACGCTTGTAATCCCAGCAATCGGGAGGCTGAGACCGGAGGATCCGGGTTCGCGGCCAGCCTCAGCTACCTAGTGAGGCACTCTGCAACTTAGTGAGACTCGGTTTCAAAACAAAGAATAAAAAATAGGGCTGGGGGTGTAGCTCGGAGGTAGAATGCCCCTGAGTTCAATCCCCAGTACTGCAAAAAAAAAAAAAAAAAAGCTGGGCGTAGTGGTACACGCTTGCAATCCCAGTACTTGGGAGGCTAAGACAGGAGGATCCGGGTTCTTTGCTAGCCTCAGCTAAGTGAGGCCCTCTGCAACTTAGTGAGACCCTGTTTCCAAATAAAGAATAAAACATAGGACTGGGGGTGTAGCTCAGAGGTAGAATGCCCTTGGGTTCAATCTCCAGTACTGCAAAAAAAACTTTAAAAAGGGGGGGGTGTGCTGGGCATGGTGGAGCATGCGTGTAATCCCAGTACTTGGGAGGCTGAGACTGGAGGATCCGGGTTCTCAGGTAGCCTCAGCTACTTAGTGAGGCACTCCGCAACTTAGTGAGACCCTATTTCAAAATAAAGAATAAAAAATAGGACTGGGGGTGCAGCTCCGAGGTAGAATGCCTCTGGATTCAATCCCCAGTACCGCAAAAAGGGGGGGCGTGTGCTAGGGGTGTAGCTCGGAGGTGGAATGCCCCTGGGTTCAGTCCCCAGTACCAGGAAAAAGAAGAAAAAGAAAAAAAACCTACAAAAGAGCAAATCCACTGTGAGTTTGGGGCCTGGAAGAACATAAACCTGAGGAAGTGTCCCAAGGCTTCATGGGTGAGGTGGAAGGTCAAAAGCTGTTTGCAGGATGGTCTAGAAAAGCGTGAAGCTTCGGGAAGGGGAGAAGAATTCCACACATACCCGTGTGAGTGAGACATAATCTGGCACTAGGAAGAAAGAAAACTTGTCTTGTTTCCTAGAAACTGTCCCCACGCATTGCTCCCTGAAGGCAGGGCTGGGCGTGGGCAGTTCTGCTTGACACCATCAAGGAGGTCTGGCCAGCAAGTAGCTGCTGCCGCCTGGCGCTTTGGAGCTGGGGTGGAGAATTGGGAGTTTTGATCTAAGCTCTTTTCTCACCGATACAGGTCAGGACAATCGCAGCAAGCTCCGGAACATGACCGACTTCCGGCTGGCAGGCCTTGACATCACAGATGCCACGCTTCGCCTCATCATTCGCCACATGCCCCTCCTGTCTCGACTCGACCTCAGTCACTGCAGCCACCTTACAGACCAGTCCTCCAACCTACTCACCGCTGTCGGGTCTTCCACACGTTACTCCCTCACAGAGCTCAATATGGCAGGTATGCTGCTACCGTCTTGTTTCTTCACATCTGGATGAAAATACGGATTCTCAGAAGGGCTGAGGCCAGGAGTAGTTAAACCAGGGGCCCATGTGCATAGCCGCCATCCTGCTGCAGTTGGGTCAGCCTTGTGGTCCTTGTGCTTGCTGCTCTGTGGTGCTGAGTGAGGCAGCAAGCGGCCGTCAGGCCACAGTGCTGATGGCACCTCCACTCCGTGAGCCAGGTAGTTATGTGGCTAAGAGGGCTTTTAGTATTTGGGGGGAAAAGGGCTACAGATACTGAAGAGCATAGAAGGGCATCTGTGGTTGTGCATTTGTGTGACCATTGTCTTCATGGCCACTCTGCCCACAGGTTGCAATAAATTGACAGACCAGACGCTGATCTACCTACGGCGGATTGCCAATGTCACCTTGATAGACCTTCGAGGATGCAAGCAGATCACTCGAAAAGCCTGCGAGCACTTCATCTCAGACTTGTCCATCAACAGCCTCTACTGCCTGTCTGATGAGAAGCTGATACAGAAGATCAGCTAAGACATGCCCAGCCCAGACTGAACAGGAAACCGATCTTCCCCTGCCTCCCCGCCAGCCGAGGAGAGCTTCTTCCTGACCCTGCACGGGCTCTGAGGCCAGCGTCACACTCCCTCTCTGCTCTCCTGTCCCCGAGCCCTTCTCCCACAGGCGAGGCAGAGAGGGTGGTAGACCACAGGCTTACCTGCCTGCTCCTCTCCCTCCCAAGGAAAAGGGAGGAGCGGTGGACGTGACGGAAGGAAAGCACAGGCTGTGCTGTCGAGGTGCCTGCTCGCTTGCTCGCCTGCCAGGAGGCCAGGCTCTTTGTTGGGGGGTTCTTGCATCCTTCACCTGTACTGGGCCCTGGGCCCCGCCTCCCCATCTGTGGTCCCCAGCAGTGCCTGGTTCTGAGCAAACTCCAGGGAAGAAAGCGGCCTGCTTCTGTGGCCAGGTTCTCCTCGTGGTGTCCAGTGCGTGTCTCTCCTCCAGCACACTCTCCCGGCTTCTGCAGGAGGGCCAGCAGCCCAGCAATGCCAGGCCAACAGATCCCACTGGTGCTGTCGCCATGTCTGAAGTGAATGCCCACATCTCGCTTACCCCCTTTCATGTCCCTGAGCTTGACACTGTCCAGCGTATGAGCTCGTTCACATGATAGATCCCCTCCTTCCCAGCTGGCCCCCTGACTTCCCCACCAGTCTCTGTGAGGTCTTTATTGCACTTATTGGGATTGAAGCTCTTTAGGGGAGCTGGAATTGAACCCCAGAGACACCCCCATTTCATGGCTACCCAGGCAGATTCAGAGACAGGCACCATCTCCTTGCCCCAGCCCCCATTCCTCCACCGACTGCCCTTTTCCACATGTCCTCATTCCTGCCTGAATAGGGCTTTCCCAGAATGTGTGTCTAGAGGGAGCGGCCTGTCTCTCCCAGGTTAGGAGAGCAGAGGACTGGCCGAGTCCCCGCCTGCCTCCAGGCCTCTGGGGTAGTGTAGCCCCCGGAGCTCAGGCCGTGCTGGCCCCAGCGGCTCTCTGACCTGGTGCCTTTCCAGGGGGTGGGGGTCCTGCTTAGAAGCCAGTCACCTGCCCACTGCCCACAGCCATGGAAGGGGGTGTGCATGTGCCTCTGTGTGTGTGGCTGAGTGTGCTGTGCGTGTGTGTGGAGGGAGGGAGGGAGGGGAGCTTGGTGTCTCCTATTCCACCACCCTTTGTCAAGCCCCATCAGCTGCCCCCTTTTACCTTGCATCCAACGGCCTGTCCAAAGATCCTCTCTCTAGGGCAGCAGAGAGCTTTTTGCACTTTAAAAAAAAAAAAAAGAAAAAAAAAAGGTCGGAATTTCTTCTGGGTCAATATTTAAGTGTGTGAGGAGATGCTCAATAGCAGCAGCCTGTGGCAAGAGCTTATAAATGATAGACGCACATTTGCACTCTGCTCCCCATCTATAAGGAGATTGATAGCACAACCTTGCCCCATCTTCTAGTCCTCCAGCCCCATCCCTTCCTGGCCCCTTTCCCATAACCCAGTCTCAGGCTTTCCTCCTAAACCCCTGGGGTGGGGGGGTGGAGCCCAGGCACCAGGGGTCTGCAGTGTGAGCCACACTAAGGAGAGATGCCATCTGTACACCCTTGCCACTGCCAAAGCAATAGAGGCAGAGAGAGCCCTCTTTGTCACCTAGCCCAGCTTTGACCCTGGCATTAACTGGCCGCCTTAGAGGAGACCGGGTCCTGGTAGGGGTGGCATTGTGTTTGTTTCTTCCAATCTGCTGATTTTCTCGGCTGCACCTTAAAAAACAGCAGTCTGCTCCCGCGACCCTCTGCCCGTCCGTTGGTCTCCAGGCCCCAGCAATCTGGGACTGAATCGTTGAGGAAATGCCAGTGACTTACTCCAGAGTGCCTCAGTTAGGGGACTTCTCTGTAAAGAACCCTGGGTATTGAGCAAAAACATTATTATTATTATTATTGTTAATGACCTATAATTGGAAGCTTCCTGCCTTTTTTCGGTTGCTCCTGTGGAAAATACTGAAAAGAGTACTATGTTTTGTTGTCTTTTTATAAAAGGGGAGGCGGAGAGACCCCTTCAGAGCAGGGATTGTGCCGGGAGAGTGCCTCTGACTTTGGGACATTTCATCCACAAATTTCCAAGCTGATGGTTGGTTTGGGGTTTTGGTTTTTATGTTTGTTTTCTGGTTTGGAAAAACAAGCATTTTTACCGAGCACGTAAATTGGTCAGCAGAAAAAGGAGCCCAGGATGGCGGCAAATGGACCGATGCCCTTGCTGGGTTTGACTTTTCTTTGGGACTGCGAGGGGAGAATGGTTTTTAGAGGTGAGCGTCAGTCCACATGGAGGAGAGAAGTGTCTGATGGGGACAGAGGAACCCGGGAGCTCCACCGCATTCCTGCATCTGCTCGTAGCTGCGGCCTTGCCAGGAGAGCCTGCCCTCCTCAGACTGCAGGACCAGACCTCTGCCTCCATCTTTCCAAGCACCGGGGCAAAAAACCACAAAGGAAAGGAAGAAAATTTATATATATATAATATAAAATCACTTGGTGATTAAAAAATAACTGCTCCATAAATAAAACTCCTAAAGTCACTATGTTTAAAGGGTTTGGTTGTGTTTTTGTTTTTCGGACAAATATTGTAAATATCTATTTTTTGTTGCTGATTTAGAGTCAATCTCCAATGTTGTGCTAAAAATTTTAAATTAAATGTAAGCATTAAGGGGATAAGTCTTATGCTATCTCAGTTGACACATTGGGGTTATTTTGGGCCAGGGAAGGAGGGAAGTTCATTGGACTTCGTTTTGTTTTCTAAAAGTTCTACACTATTGGTTTTAGAAGAAGCAAGGACATCTTTCCTCTGACGTGGGAATGGGAGATATTTGTGTAATAAAATTTTTAAAAGACAAAAAAAGAAATAGCCTCCAATGGAAAATATTTTGATTTGGGTTTTGTTTTGTTTTGTTTTTAAATAAAAAGGCTTTAAAAACAAAACTAACCCTTTTCTACTCTAGCGCGTGTGTCTGAGTGAATGAGCGAGAAGGTGGTGCCAACTGCTGGTGTTTAAGGCCAGTGCTGGCCTCGCCACTCTGGACAGAAGCAGCAGAACTGTGCCTGGAGAACTTGGGCCTCTTTACGGGCTTTGTGTTTTAATATCAGAAAGGAGCACTTGCTCCTAGAAACACCATATGTGCTTCATCAAGGTGAACTTAACAATGTGAAAAATTTTAAGTGATGTGGTTAATTGACCGACCGGCCCCAAGCCCCTGCTACAGGCAGTGCTGGAGTGGCTCTGGTCACCTGCAGGAGCTGGAAGGAACCCTAGAGGTCCTCTCCCGAGGATGGATGGGCTTGGCCATTAGTGGTCTTCCATCCACTGCCACCAAGTCGTTAGCCAAAGCCACGCTGCATGCACTGAAGCTACAGAACCACCCCAGAACAGGCTGTGATGGGCATGTCCACACCTCATCCTTGTGACTGGCATGTTTAAGAACAAACTTCCAGCCTCTACACATGCACCAGGTATTGCCAGAGCCACTTACCAAGTGCCATGCCCCAGGAGGGCTGAAGTCCTGCCTGGGAGCTCAGCAAGTTCCGCTCCTGCCTGCAGAGCAGCTGCTGGGCCCACTCTCCTGGGCTGGCAGTTAAGGATCCTCTCCGGTTCTGGAAACGGGGTATTGAATGATGGGCTGATGGTCCCAAGGATGTATCAATTTTGCCTCCCCAGTATCTTAGAAACCCTCTGCCTCTTGGAATCCTCATCTCTGCCACCCTAGTGGAAGCTACCACAGCAACAGCCATGGCCTCCAATCCAAGCCCAACTCCACATTGGCAGCCAGAACTTTTTGGGGGGAGGGGGTGGGGAGAGGGTGCTGGGGTGGGGAGAGGGTGCTGGGGATTGAACCCAGGGCTGCTTTACCACTGAAATATATCCCTAGCCCCTTTTTTTTTTTTTTTTTTTTTTTGCGGTACTGGGGATTGAACTCGGGGGCACTCTACCTCCGAGCTATACCCCCAGCCCTATTTTTATTCTTTATTTTGAAACCAAGTCTCACTAAGTTGTGGAGGGCCTCACTAGCTAGCTGAGGCTGGCAGCGAACCCGGATCCTCTGGTCTCAACCTCCCGAATGCTGGGATTACAAGTGTGCACCGCCATGCCCGGCTTAGCCCCTTTTATTTTTTATTTTGAGGCAATGTTTTGCTAAGTTGCCCAGGCTGGCCTTGAACTTACAACCCTCCTACCTCAACTTCCTGAGTAGCTGGGATTACAGGTGTACCACCACGCCCAGCCAGAACATCCCTCAAAAGAGATTTGACTGTTCTTTTCCCCCTGCTTAAAACAAGTGTGTGCCAGGCGTGGTGGTGCACGCTTGTAATCCCAGTACTTGGGAGGCTGAGACTGGGTTCTCGGCCAGCCTCAGCTAGTTAGTAAGGCTCTCCACAACTTGGTGAGACCCTGTTTTCAAATAAAATAAAAAGATAAAAAATAGGGCTAGGGGTGTAGCTCAGAGAAAGAATGCCCCTTGGTTCACTCCCCAGTACCGCAAAAAAAAAAAAAAAAAAAAATGCCCAATTCTCCTGCCTCAGCTTCCCAAATAGCTGTGACTACAGGTACACACCACTGCATCCAGCTTCCCCTCTGGAAAATAGAGGCTGGCCTCTCTTTTTTATTTTGGGGCCATTTTTTGTCTTATCTTCCTTGGGCCTAAGCAGAAATCGTCAGTAACCCGCTGGGATCACATCTAAACTCATCCTGCCTCTGGCATCTGCACCAGGTTTGGCCCGCAGGAGGTGGGCCTTCGGGGCCTGGAGCCTGACACCTCTGCAGTCCCCAGGCCGGCAGCATTTAGGATGTGCTGCCTACCACTGACAGCCGTCCTTCAAACACCTCTCCCTCCAGAAGCCCGTCCTGTTTCCCCCCCACCAGAAGGGGCTAACCTGGAACTCTGGAGTGCTTTCCTTAGGCAACAACATAATGGCAACTTGACATCTGCTGGGCCTGAACTGGCAGCCGCCATCCCAAGCCCTTCACAGTAGCAGTTCACGTCATCCTCACAACCACCCTACTCTTTCCCATTTAAAGACGAAAAGCTGAGCAAGGGACATGGAACAGTTTACCCAAAGTGACTTGGTCAGCAAGACCCCGAGCTGGGCTCAGAATCTGCCCTATCCAGCCTCTCTGTGTGTCTCACACCCCACCCCCTGAGGGAGGCAGCTGTCTTTTTATTTTGGTACTGTGGATTGAACCCAGGGGCATTCCACCACCAAGGAGGTACCCCAACCTTTTTTAATTTTTACTTTGAAACAGGGTCTTGGTAAGTTGCTGAGGGTCTCTCTAAGTTGCTGAGGCTGGCCTGGCCTCAAACCTATGATCCTCCTGTCTCAGCTTCCCAAGAACTGGGTTTACAGGCATGGGCTACCATACCCAGCCAGCTTTCTCTATTCTACAGGTAAAGCCAAGGCTCAGGAAGTAATGTGCAGGTCCAAGAGTCAGTGGAGAGCAGGAACTCTGCAGCTCTTGAGCCGTGCTGAGCACCCCGGGCACGGGACTCGCTCATGCCACATCCTCAAGGCACTCCCAACGCCCCGAGGCCTTGGGCTAGCCTCAGCTAGCTCTACTTGCAGTGTGTCTGAGATGAGAAAATTTCCTGATTGTAATGACAGATGGCTGCTTGGGGAGCGGATGCAGACTGGCTCCTGCCCAGTGCCCCAAGGCCCTGCAAGCCTCAGCTTAGTAACCTTCACGCTCAGCACTCACTATCCTGAATCCTTAAGACTCTGTGAACAAGGGCCCTGCGATGTACTTTGCACAAGGCCCTGCAAATGAGGTAGGCGGTCTGGGGAGAGGGGTGACACCCAACACCCCACCTGGGTGGGTGTCACGGCACTCAGGCCTGGCACGGCTAGCTGTGAAGACCCATCCTCCTCCCCCCATCTCTCCAGGCCCGGAATGAAACCGCAGCAGACACCCGAAACAGCAGAGACTGGGAGCACCTGGCTTGACCCCCTGCCCCAGTCAGCCACCCAGCTACTCGCCCCAGGCGCCCCCCTCTCGAGAGGTCCCCGAGCAGGAAGCTCCAGTGGCTGACCCCAGAGTGCCCTGAAGGTGACAGAGACCCCTGAAAGACCAAAAATGAGGTAGAGGGGGAAAGAGAAATGGGAGAAAAGAGATCTTGAAAGCTGGGTGTAGTGACACACCCATGTGTTCCCAGTACTTGGGACAGGAGGATCACAGGTTCGCGGCCAGCCTCAGTAAGTAGTGAGACTCTGTTTCAAAATAAAAATAAAACAGGGCTGGGGTGTAGCTCAGAGGTAGAACGCCCCTGGGTTCAATCCCCAGTACCAAAAAGAAAAAAAGAAAGAGACCTTGAAGGCTGCCTAGCGGGAGGCACGAGCGAGGCCCAAGATCCTGCAGTGTGCCGTGGCGCTCGCAGGCCGTGGCCCCAGCCCAACGTTTCACACACCTCATCTCGGTTAGTCCTCAAACAGTCCGCGAGCCCAGTAACTTGCCTAAGGCACTGGCGAGTCAGTAGGATCCACTAACCCCAGGTCCTTTCCATCTTCCCGCTCCCCTGTCCCCAACACAGGGCAAATACCAGCGGCCACGGAGTGGGGGCTACGGAGACCGTGAGTCAAACAGGCCGGTTGGGAGTGTCAAGGCACAAACGCGACAGCTGCGAACTCAGCGGGGTTGGGCCCCAGCGAGCGGTGGGCGCCGGGGCGCATGCGCATTGGGCAGGGCTCCCTGGCGGGCCAGGCCGGGCAGGGGCCGGGGTGGGAGGGGCGGGGCGGGGCCGGGATTGGGGCGGGCGGGGGCGGGGCCGGAGCTGGGGGCGGGGCCGGAGCTGGGGCCGGGAGGGGCGGGGCCGGAGCTGGGAGTCGGGGGCGGGGCAGGCCAGGCCTGAACGAGGCGGAACCGTGTTCTTGGGGCCCAAGTCCCTGCAAAGCCTGGGAGGAGGAAAAGGAGGCGAGGGCTGCGGGCGGTGCGGAGACTGTGTGACCTTCTCCAGGGTCCCCAGGAGGCGGGTCGGGAGGATCCAGGGGTCTAAAAGCCCTGGCAGGTCCTTGCGCTGGGTGCCAAAGAGCTAAGGACCCGCGTCCTGGCGGTGGAGGAGCCTTTGTAACCTGGCTCCTTTCTTTCCACAAAAGTGGAAAACTTTTCCCGACCCTTAACACAGCTGCTTCCCTCCCCTCCTCTGACTTTAGGGAAAAGCCCTTCCTCAGAGGTCACCTGAGAAGGCTCCTGGCCTCCTAGAGGTGTCGGGAGTATTAAATGAGGTCACCTGGGCTCCAGGATCAGTGCCCCATGCTCGGGATGAGCTTACAGCCACTATTATGCATATGTGGCTAAGTTTACTGACTCTTCCAGTACTGGATCCTCAAGGCCAATATCCTTAAGAGCTTGACTGAAGGAAGCTACGAGTGATGGCACACATGCCTGTAATCCCAGTACTTGGGAGGCTGTGACAGGAGGATCACAGGTTTGAGACTAGCCTCAGCAATTTAGTGAGCTGTCAACAACCTAGCGGGACCCTGTTTCAAAATGAAAAGGGTTAGCCCGGCATGATGGCTCATGCTTGCAATCCCAGTACTTGGGAGGCTGAGACAGGAGGATCTGGGTTCGAGGCCAGCCTCAGCTACTTAGTGAGACCCTCCGCAACTTAGTGAGACCCTGTTTCAAAATAGAGAATAAAAAATAGGACTGGGGCTATAGCTCAGAGGTAGAATGCCCTTGAGTTCCATCCCCAGTACTGCAAAAAAAATAAATAAAGGGCTAGGGGTGTAGCCTGGAGGTAGAATGCCCCTGGATTCAATCCTCAGTCCAACACACACACACACACACACACACACACACACACACACACACACACGCGGATGAGTGAATGAACTCTCAGCAGTTCAGCCAGTGCCTGCCAGTGTCTGGGCACCAGAGGTCAGAGGTAGCTGTCCAGTAGGGCAGAAGCTTCTCCAGGCCAATCTGGCTCTTCAGAACTCAGGATGGAGAGGAGAGGGCTTCGAAGAAGAGAACAGGCAACCTCCCTCGTGCTCACCTGCGTACAGTGTCTTGCTCTCACACACACACCCTTTCCCCTGACCTCTTCTTCGGTACAGCTCTTGCCCCGTTAGTTGGAGATCCATGCTTAGGGCCTCCCTTGACCCAGGCTGCACCAGCACTGAGTCCTCTTTCTCTTTGCAGCCCTAACTCGGCGCAGGGCACCAGGCTGGGGCTCAGGAATACAGCAGTGACCACTGCAAACAGGGACCTCTGAGTAGGAATCCTCAGGCCGACCCTCCATGCCGACAGGGAGGGAGAGGGCAGGCTGGGCCAGGGAAGCCTAAAGGCAAGGCCCGGAGGTGGAAATGCTTTGGACTTGAACTAGTAAGGGGAGTCTAGAAGGGCAGCAGGTGTGGTGTTGGAGCTGTGGGTGGGGCCAGATCCCAGGACTTGGGGGCCACAGGCAGGGTTTTTTTCTGTGTGTGTGGTATTGGGGATTGAGCCCAGGGACATTCTACCTCCAAGCTACACCCCCAGCCCTATTTTTTATTCTTTATTTTGAAACCGGGTCTCACTAAGTTGTGGAGTGCCTCACTAGGTAGCTGAGGCTGGCCGCGAACCAGGATCCTCCAGTCTCAGCCTCCCAAATGCTGGGATTACAAGCGTGCGCCACCACGCCCGGCTCCCAGGCAGGTTTTATCTTCAGTGCAGGCACATTCATTGGAGGCAGGGATTCATTCAGGCCAGGAGAAGCTCTGCTAAGGAGTGGTAGGGATTCCCAGCGGGGATGGAGAGTGAAACCTGCTTTATCAGGGCCCGTGGAGGAGGCAGGACATACTCCAGAGACAGATCAGCCACGGCGCAGATGACAGCGGGTGTATACGTGGGGCCCGAGGACAGACGAGGGAAGAGAAGAGGACTCAGGATTTGGGACGCGGGGAGGCGGGAGAGGAGCAGGTTGGGCAGGGGCTAGGCGGAGGAGCAGGAGCTCAGTGTGGGCCGAGCTGAGCTTGCCACACCTATTAGTCACCCAGTGGAGATGCCAAGGAGCGACGTGTGTACAGCCTGCCAGCTGGACAGAGATGGGGCTCTTCTCTCTCTCTGTCTCTCTCTCTCCCTCCCTCCCTCCCTCTCTCTTTGGTACTCGGTATTGAACCCAGTGGGATTCTATCCCTGAGCTACACCCCTAGTCCTTTTCACGAAGATCTTGCTAAATTGTTGAGACTGGCCTCGAACCTGCAATCCTCCTGTCTCAGTCTCCCAAGTACAGATGTGGATTCCAGATGCGCACCACACGCCCTGCGGGGGCTCCTCTCTTCTTTGCAGTCTGGCCAGAGCCCAGCAGAGTCTCTGGACACCAAGCAAGTTGGTTGAGACAAGGAAATGACTGCTGCCGCCTTGAAAGGTCAAGTTTACAATCCACCTCCCCAGAGCCACCAGAGGGCAGCACCATCCCAAAGACCAGCTTCCCAGGGCCAGGCCCTGCCGAGCCCTCTGAGCCTGGGGCGCCCGGGAATCATGGGGGTGCTGTGGGGACCGGCTCCCGGGAAAGGCTCCAGCTTCAGGCCTGGCTGGGGCGGTGGGTCCGGCCCATCTGGGTTTCCCGGTGGTGTGGGAAGGTAGAGCCTCCTTCTGGAGCAGGATGGTTGGCATATCCCAACCCACCCACCGACTCTGGTCTGACAAGTTCATCAAGCAGAATCTTTTCCCCCCTGAATTGGGGATGGAACGCAGGGCCTCACGTATAGTAAGACAATGCCGCACAACTGAGCTACATCCCAGCTCTTATTTTATCTCTCCCTCTCCCACGTGTGTGTGTGTGTGTGTGTGTGTGTGTGTGTGTGTTGAACCCAGGGGTGTTCTACCACTGAGTTATACTCCCAGCCTTTTGTTTTATTTATTTATCTGTTTGTTTATTTCGTTATTTATTCTGTGGTACTGGGAATTGAACCCAGGGGCATTCTACCTCCAAGCTATACTCCTCACCCTATTTTTAAAATTTTTATTTTGAAACAGGGTCTCACTAGATTCATGAGAGTCTCACTACTTGCTGAGGCTCTCCTTGAACCTGCAGTCCTCCTGGGGATTGAACTCAGGGGCATTCTACCTCCGAGCTATACCCCCAGCCCTATTTTTTATTCTTTATTTTGAAACAGGGTCTCACTAAGTTGCAGAGGGCCTCACTAGGTAGCTGAGGCTGGCCTCGAACCCAGATGCTCTGGTCTCAGCCTCCCGAATGCTGGGATTACAAGTGTGCACCACCACGCCCGGCTCCAGTCCTATTTCTTATTTATTTATTTATTTATTTATTTATTTATTTGCAGTACTGGGGATTGAACTCAGGGGCATTCTACCTCTGAGCTACACCCCCAGCCCTATTTTTTATTCTTTATTTTGAAACCGAGTCTCACTAAGTTGCGGAGTACCTCACTAGGTAGCTGAGGCTGGCCTCGAACCCGGATCCTCCGGTATCAGCCTCCCGAATGCTGGGATTACAAGTGTGCGCCACCACGCCCGGCCATATTTCTTATTCTTTATTTTGAAACAGGGTCTTGCTAAGTTGCAGAGAGCCTCACTAAGTGGCTGAGGTTGGCTGCGAACCCGGATCCTCCAGTGTCAGCCTCCCAAATGCTGAGATTACAAGCTTACGCCACCACACCCAGCTGATGATGTTTTCAAATCAAGGAAATTATATAGTTGGAGTCAGGGAGGGCTCCCTGGAAGAGGTGCAAAGGAAAAGATGAGCAGGAGTTGCCCAAGGAAGAAGACACAAAGACAGGTGTCCAGCCCCAGGGAATACAGAGGTGAGAAGTAAAGGTTAGTGAGGGACTCGGGATTCGGAGGATGGTGTCATGTCACCCTGGAGACGGGAGCCGGCGGCATCTGTACCTTGACTTGGAGGTCAACCTGCCGTGGGTAGAGGGAGATGAAGCCCAGAGCCCTCCTCTGGATCCCCCACTTTCAGTAGCCCCAGAGGGCCCAGAGAGCTGCTGCTGCTTGGTGCGAAGCAGGCAGTGACTCCACAGATGTAGGCCGGGGAACAGCATCTCTGGTCAGAGCCTGAATCGGGGCCTGGCATGGGGCTACTGAGATGTCAGCAGATCAGAAAGACTCTCAGAGCCGGGCATGGTGGCCCATGCTTGTAATCCCAGTACTTGGGAGGCTGAGACAGGAGGATCCGGGTTCACGGCCAGCTTCAGCTACTTAGTGAGGCTCTTCACAACTTAGTGAGACCCTGTTTGAAAATAAAGAATAAAAATGGGCTGGGGAGCTGGGCGTGGTGGCGCACGCTTGTAATCCCAGCATTCGGGAGGCTGAGACCGGAGGATCTGGGTTCGCGGCCAGCCTCAGCTACTTAGTGAGGCCCTCCGCAACTTAGTGAGACTTGGTTTCAAAATAAAGAATAAAAAATAGGGCTGGGGGCGTAGCTCGGAGGTAGAAGGCCCCTGAGTTCAATTCCCAGTACCGCAAAAAAAAAAAAAAAAAAAGGGCTGGGGATGTAGCTGGGAGGTAGAATGCCCCTGGGTTCAATTCCCAGTACCGAAGGAAAAAAAAAAGAAAGACTCTCAGGAGGCCAGACAGGAGGCTGGGGCAATAAACTAGGGGCAGGAGGGAGGTTGGGGCAGGAGTCAAAGCCCAGCCTGGGGTTCTGACTTGGGTGTCTGGGTGGGTGGTGGTGGGGTCCTCCACTGACAAGGGGACCTGGTCGTCTCAGGTTCTGCTGATTGGAGAAGTGCACGGATGGGGGCAGGGAGGGGTCCTGGCTTTGCAAAGGGGTCCTGGCTGCTGCCCACAAACCGGCATGAGGAGTGAGTTCTATGTGTCCAGGGCTGAGGGGAGGGAGTCCTGCTACCTGGGAAAGCAGAGAGGGAGCCCAGAAAAGGACACGTTGAGATGGGGGTGCTTTCGGGTGGGCTCTCAGCAGGCAATGACGGGAGGCTGGGAGAGGTTCAAGCCCCATGTGGTCAAAGCATCAGGAACGAGCCTCTGGGTGGGATGGGGTGCGGGGAAGGAATCTGGGCCACGTACCCTGGCCGGGGACCTGGGTCTACGTGGGTACTCCATCCTGAGAGGGAGTCCTTAGGCCAGGACTGGGTCTGGAGCAGGAGCGGTGAGGACTGGGGTCGGGGTTCATCTCGTCAGGTCTCAGGTTCTTGGTGACCTGTTCAGGGTTCTGTGTCCTCTGTTGGATGTCCAGAGTTCTAGGTGCCGGGTCTAGGACTCTGGTCTGGAGCTAACGTCCATCACGTTCAGGTCTGGGACCTGACACCAAGTCCAGGGGTCAGGGTCATGGTAGTGGTCTGGGTGTGGGGTTGGGATCAAATTTTGGGCTAGTAATTAGAATGGACCGAGGTTGTGGTCTAAAGTTTGAATCTAGCCAGGCATGGTGGTGCACACTTTTTTTTTTTTTTTGCAGTACTAGGGATTGAACTTGGGCATTCTACCTCTGAGCTATGCCCCTAGACCTATTTTTTATTCTTTATTTTGAGATAGAGTCTCACTAAGTTGTGGAGGGCCTCACATGGCAGCTGAGGCTGGCCACGAACCCGGATCCTCCGATCTCAGTCTCCCAAATGCTGAGATTACAAGTGTGTGCCACCACACCCGGCAGTGGTACACACTTGTAATCCTAGTACTCGGGAGGCTGAGACAAGAGGGTCGAAAGTTTGTGGGCAGCCTCAGCTACTTAGGCCCTCCATAATTTAGTGAGACCCTGTTTCAAAATAAAGAATAAAAATAGCACTTGGGGATGTAGCTTGGAGGTAGAATGCTCCTGGGTTCAATCCTCAGTACCACTCACAAAATAAATAAATAAATAAATAAATAAATAAATAAATAAATAAATAAATAAATAAAGTTTGGATCCGCGGTCCTGTTGGAGGTCTGGGGTTGTAATCCAGGCCGGGATCAGTGTTGAGGTCTGGGTGTGGCGCTGGGACCCAGGGTTGAGCTCTGAGGTCGCACTCTTAGTCCAACATCTGATCTGAAGTCAGGCTTGTCATCAGGGTCGCAGCAGCAGGTCGGGGACCCTGGTATCCAGGGTCGAGGAGTCAGGGGTCACAGTCAGGATCTGCGATCGTGTCCCCAAGTCTGAGTCTGGGGTCTCAACCCGTGTTCAGGGTCCTGGTCGCGCCCACATCTGGGGTCTGTGCCAGGCTCGAGGCTGGGGTCTCTGGGGTCCCCCCCACTCTCACACTCGCACGCGCCTCCAGGGGGCGCCGCCGCCCGCCGCCGCCGCCCGCCGCCGCCCGCCCGGCTCGGCCCTCGCGGGCTCGCTGGCTGGCGCTGTGCGCGGCAGGCGGGGCCGGAGGCGGCGGCGGCTCCGGGGCGCGGGCGGCGGCGGCGCCCTGACTGCAGTCCCGGCGGGAGCGGAGCGCGAGCCGCGGCCGGGCCGAGCCGGCGCCATGGGGCGGCGGCGCCTGTGAGCGGGCGGCGGCGGCGGCGAGGCCGAGCCGAGGCCGAGGAGGCGGCCGGGCGGGCCGGGCGGGCCGGGCCGAGCGCGCCGAGCGAGCGGGAGCCGAGCGAGCGGCGGCGGCGGGAGCAGCAGCGCCGCCGCCGCCAAGATGGCCGACCTGGAGGCGGTGCTGGCCGACGTGAGCTACCTGATGGCCATGGAGAAGAGCAAGGCCACGCCGGCCGCGCGCGCCAGCAAGAAGATCCTGCTGCCCGAGCCCAGGTGAGCCCCGCCGCCCCCCGCCTCGCGCTGTCAGCCCCGGCTCGAGCCTTCGCCCCCTTCCCCCGGGCCTGCCTCCATTTACCCTGCTGCCCCGCCGAGGCCCCGTCTGCCGTCCCCGTGCCCAGCGGCCTCCCTTGGGGTTTGCACAACCCCATGCACTCCCCTCCGGTCTACACTTGTGTGAGCTTTCTTCTTTTGGGAGGGTTGGGGGAGGGCAGCGAGGCTTCTGGACTCTTGCCCTCCCCTGTGGTGGGCTCACTGACCTGGGCTTGGGTTTGGGAGTGCTTTCAGGGCGCAGAGGTGATGGGGACCACGGCATGTGTGTGTGTGTGGGGGGCTCATCTCCAGGGGGCTGTGCTCAGGTGGGGGGTACTCCATTTCCCCTGCATATGGTGTCCTGTGGGTACCGTTGACCAGGGGACATCCCAGCACACCTGCAGCAGTCGGACCGTGGCTGCCACCTCTCTCTCAGACAGCTGATGTCATCGCACCTGGTACTGAAGTTTAAACTGTTGAGGATGTCATTGCAGAAGTGGACAGGATGTGAGCGGTGGCCAGCCCCAGGGCTGGTTCCGAATTTTGTGGCCGATAGAAGATAGAGTGCTCTCCCATTGTTTGCGCTTCTCAGCAGCCCAGAGGGTGGGTAGGACAGGTGTGGTGTCCTGCAGTGGAACAGGAGCCCCAGTGTTGTGCCTAAGTCTCCCAAGGTGATACCAGGCTACCATATTGGGGCTTTCAGCTTCTAAGTCTACATTTTGTCCTCCACTCTGGCCTGAGCCAGGGCCTGGACGTCCTGCATCTGTAAGAACAGATGTGCCCACCCACCACGATCTCTTGTGACAGTGGCCAGGACAGTCCCAGCAGCTCCTCGTGCCTGCCTGAGAGTGGCTTGGTGGTGTCCCAGTGGGCGGGGGCCTGGACCTGTCCTTGCTGCTTATGGTCTTATCTTGGAACTTCGGGCAAGTCCCTTCCTGTTTCTGGACCTTGATTTTCACATCTGTGAAATGTGAACAGTCGGAAATAAGGAGTAAGGGCAGTGACTCTGGTGTCCTCAGCCTTTGAAACAGGCTGGCAGCTGCATGGCTCTCCCCCTCCCCCTCCTCCATGGCTGCCCACTGGGTTTCGGATTGACTGAGTACCAGGCCCAGGAGAGGAAAATTAGTCTGCATTTTATTTTATTTTAATTTTTTGCAGTGCTAGGGATTGAACTCAGGGGCATTCTACCTCTGAGCTATACCCTCAGCCCTATCTTTTATTCTTTATTTTGAAACAGGGTCTCACTAAGTTGCGGAGTGCCTCACTAGGTAGCTGAGGCTGGCCGTGAACCTGGATCCTCCGGTCTCAGGCTCCCAAATGCTGGGATTACAAGTGTGCACCACCAGGCCTGGTTTAGTCTGCATTTTAAAAAGGCCTTTGGGGCCTTTTTTTTTTTTTTTTTCCTAAGACATTTGCAATCAGATTTCTCAAAACAGGAACCAGACTGTTAGCTGGGGCCATCCTGGGAGCCGCAACAGTTAGGACAAAAATGAGTTAAGAAACGACAAAGTCATGAGGCAGTTAATCCTTGGTGGCCGCATAGAGACCCTCCTGCAGGTGGGATCTCTGCAAAGTGTGAGGCAGGGCCTTTTCTGGAACTCTCTGCATTTGGGTAACCTCTCCCCACAATGCATCGCTCCCAAGGGCGGCCCCACCTCGGGTTGGCTCTGCAGATATGTTAGAAGAACCCTGAGAAACGAGCCTTTCCTCTTTCCCTGCGTCCGTGGCGGCGATGAAGTGATAGGAATGAGAGTGGAAATTATAATAATTCATTATTTATTTTGACATCTGGCGTCTCAGTTGAGCCAAAAAGCAACCTGTGAAGTTGGCAAGGCACAGCCTTGCCTGTAGTAGTTGCTCAAGAAGTATCAGGACGGAGGGATGTCCCTTCGGGTGCTGAGCAGAAAGGAGGCAGGCTGTTAGCTTTGGCCGAGTGGCGGGTGTCACAGGATTTCGTACAGGGTCGCCCTCAGCGGCATGACATCGAGCAAAGTGCCCACATCCCTGAATGGCCCGAAGCCTGCAACACTGAACGTGCTAAGTGCAGGGCCAGGGGAGGGAGTCCAGGCCTCCTGTGCCAGAGAGCAGGCCGCCCTTCATGGACGCTCTGCACACCCCTTCCGTCAGATGCCTCTGCCCTGGAAGGTGATAATGACTGTTCTCACATTCGCTCAGTCCTTCCCAGCCTGCCAAGTGCCTTTTACTGCATTTTATCCTTTCCACAACTGTGAGAAACAGGCCCAGGAGATAGTATTGTCCCCCCCCTTTTTTTTTTTTATAGTGTTAGGGATTGAACCCAGGGACATTCTACCTCTGAGCTCTACCCCCAACTCTTTTTTTTTTTTTTGCGGTAATGGGGATTGAACCCAAGGGCGTTCTACCTCCAAGCTACACCCCCAGCCCTATTTTATTCTTTATTTTGAAGCAGAATCTAAGTTGCTGAGAGCCTCACTACATTGCTGAGCCTGGCTGTGAACCTTCGATCCTCTTGTCTCAGTCTCCCAAGTACTGGGATAACAGGCATGTGCCCCCATGCCCAGCTTTTATCTTTTATTTTGAAATAGGGTCTTGCTAAGTTGCTGAGGGTCTCCCTAAGTCCTCCTGTCTCAGCCCCCCAAGTATTGGTATTACAGGCATGTACTACCGCTGTATTCTCCCCTTTTAATAGTCGAAGCCCTTGAGGTTCATGGGGCAGGGACTGGTGCCGTCACAGGGGAGACCTGAGTTTGGAACTTGGCTCTCTGGAGCCTGGGCCGTGCTTTGTCTCCTGCACCCACCCCGTCACCTCTGCCCTATTCATCCGTTTTGTGGGGTGGACCTGCCAGCACTCCTTGGGGAGCTGTGGACCTGTGGTGCTGGCCTGGAAGCAGCAGGGTGGCCCCTGGTACTGTCACAGCTCACATGGCTGGTCCCCTCCCGGTTGGCTGACATGGAGAACCAGGCTGCCCTGTTTAGAGGGCCCGTTCTATGCCAGGGTTCCCCACAGACCCAGGATCCTGTCTCCTTCACTCACGAGGTCAGGGTCAGGGAGGAGGCTGTGGTTTGTCCCCGTGAGAGGGCGCCGGGGGGAGATCATGCCCACCTTTGGGTGGTCCATCTTGGTGGCCTCTCTGTGGCTGGTGCTCCTGTTTGTGGCTTGGCCAGGAGCTGGGGCTGGCGTCACAGGCCTGATTTCCCAGGGCTGGGGACCGGGAGCAGCTGGGCGGAGTGCCACCTTGACTTGGCCCGGGGGCCTCCCCTTCTGTCACCCATGGAATCCAAGGAAACAGACCCATTTCCCAACCTTCTCACGGGAGGTAGTGTGGTGGAGCTGGAAGACAGGATAGCTGGCTCCTCATCCCCTTCCAACACCAGTAGAGGTCCCTCATCCTGGCCTGCCTCAGTTTCCCCCTCGCCAAACCGAGGGGGCTGCCCTGCACTGACGACCTAGTGGCGCCCCTCCAGCTTTCAGGGTCTGTGGTCTAGCCTCCCCCCAAGGAGCTGCCGCCTCCCCTTCCCGGCAGCCGCCGCCGCAGCAGCCTTGTAATTATCATCATTTGCTTAATATGACCACTGAGGCCTCATGTAATTAATCTCTGGGCTCCTGGTTGAGGAGCCCTGCCTGGCGGTCCCAGGAGTGCCCCTGCCCTCCCAGGTGACAGTGGCAGCCGGTGGCGGCGGCAGGAGGGAGCCGAGTGCCGAGTGCCTCTTGCAGCCTCTGTTCCCCTGGCTATTTCCTGGTCCCTCCCCCACCCCAGCTTCCTCCCGCCCGCCCCTTTCTGGTGTCCCGGCTCCCCAGACCCTGCCACTCTTCCTCCGCTGCTTCTGCTGCTGCTTCGTTCCTGTTAACCCGGCATCCTCGGCGTCCTCGCAGCCCGGACTTCCTGCCTCGCTCGGTGGGGGAAGGGGTGCAGGAAGGGCTTTCACCCTCCTTCCTCCCTCCACTTCTCCATCACCAGCAGGAACCCTGCTGCCGCTGCCTTCAGCCTCTACCCAGAACTTTCCACTCCAGTAGCAGCGCGCCTCCTCCCACCCCGGAAACGAGATTATCTTTTCATCTTTTCGGCAGGCGCTCCCTCAGGGCCTTTGAGGCCGCTGCCGTTTCCCAGGAATGGGTCTCTGGGATGCCTTCTCCCATCTGTCCTCCTTTCCAGAGCGCCGCTGGGTTTCATGGGTTTGCCATTAAGTCTCCTGGCTTACCCGCTGTTCCTGGGAGCGGGAGCATTACAGGGCGGGCGAGCGAGCACCGGAATCTGGGCTGCTCGACCTGGGAATGCTGTATCCCCTGAACACAGTCAATCCCTCGTAGTAAATTGCCAGTGACAGCAGGTGCGGCCTGCTGTGGTGCATTTCGTTCCTGCGCAGGGGGTGAGCCCTGGGTGGGCTCCAGGCTATCAGGGAACACACAGCAGGAGCCAGGGGCCTCTCCCCACCGGCTCCGAATGCCCGTTTCCTCCTCTGGTCTGAGTTACACGCAAGTTATTTCTAGTCTGTCTTAAATGAGATCCTAAAAGTGAGGGGTTTGGCTGCAGCTCTTTTCTAAAACAGCATCTTGTCTCTGCATTGCTGCCTACCGCAAAGGGCAGCGGCGTTGGTGCCGCAGAAGTGGGCGTTCTGGCAGGATGGTGGGTGGGGGCAGCTCGCCTCGGGAAGCTGGCCTGGCTTTGCTCTGGAGGTTCGTTCTTAGTGTGCGCTGCTGGCAGGTGTTGGCCTCTGTGTCGGCAGGAAGGCACAGGGTGCAGGTGTTGTACTTGTGACATTTGATGAGATCGTCAAAGCGCCTCTTCCCCGAGCTGGGCATGGTGGTGCACGCTTATAATTCTAGTACTTGAGAGGCCAAGACAGGAAGATTGCAGGTTTGAGGCCAGCCTCAGCAAGTAGTGAGACTCTCATCAACCTAGTAAGACCCTGTTTCAAAGTAAAATTAAAATAGGGCTGGGGGTGTAATTGGGAGGTAGAATGCCCCTGGGTTCAATCACACACACATGTGCCTCTTTGTGCATTCTGCAAGGGGGCCTGGGAGTCAGGGCTTTGTGGGCTTTCTTGGTGGGCTCGTGTGTGCAGGGCCTGCCGGCCTTTCTTTCCTTGGCGGAGGGCTTGCCAGGGACTTGGCGGACAGAGTTGGTCTTCACCACTCGGCACGGCCCCGTCCTTGGGCTCTGAGGACAATGTCAGCCCCAGGGAGAGTCATTGAGAAATATTAATAAGAAGCCCCAGGGGACTTCCTCCTCCGGCTGCCACCTCCGTGCCAGGTTTCCTGGAAATGCCACAGGACAGCGAGCACCTCTGCTGCCGCCACAGGCTTGTTAGCTGTCACCTCCCAGAGCGTGGCTGCCCCAAACCCACCAGCCTGGAAGGCCACGGCCTTCGTGCCAGCGTGTGCTGTCCTGGGATGTCACAGCCTTAGTGTCACTGTTACAGGAAAAGCATCAGAACCGAGCCCCTGGCCTGCCCCAGCCTGACAGGCTCCTGAGACAGACACCACCACTTCCTACAGCCCGAGGCGGGGATGGAAGGGTCCCCAGAGACCCCACACCCACACTTCCCGGGCTTCCGTGGAGGCGGAGGGGAAGCCCAGGGGACACCGGTGAGGTGCGGCTCAGGGAGTGTTTAGATGTTTTCTTTGGCCTAGACTCACTGTGGACCTCTCTGACCCAGTCAGCTCTTCCATCCTCGGTTTTCAAAAATGGGCCTGTTTGCCTGGCATGGTGGTGCACACTTGTAATCCCAGTACTTGGGAGGCTGAGACAGGAGGATCACAGGTTCGCAGCCAGCCTCAGCTACTTAGTGAGACCTCCACAACTTAGTGAGACCCTGTTTCCAAATAAAGAATAGAAAAAATAGGACTGGAGGTGTAGCTTGGAGGGAGAATGAATGCCCCTGGGTTCAATGCCCAGTAGAAAAAAAAAAATGGGCCTGTTTGCCTCTGGCCCCTACCGCTCCTTCCGGTGCACACAGCTGCTGTCCCCGGCCCTGAGCAGGAGCCCCTGCCAGGGCCCAGGCCAACGTGCTGGGCCACGGCCACAGAGCGCGGGGCTCGCTGTCGTTCTGAACCACGTGGTACTAGAAGGTACTGGAAGTTCACCCATGTCAGACCGAGTCTGCTCCTCAGAGCCATGGGAGTGCCCTCTCTGTGGGGTCCTGCGAATGGGAGCGGGCAGCTCGCCCATGGCTAGGAGGCCACCTGGGCACCTCTGTGCCAAGGTGCCCGGATCCTGCGGCAGGGCGGGTGTCGGGCTCTCAGGTGGAATGGGGCATGAGGCTGGTCTGAGGTCATGAGGAGCGAAGCCAGGCACAGAGGTGCAGACCTATAATCCCAGTACTTGGGAGGCTGAGACAAGAGGCTCACAGGTTTGAGGCCAGCCTCAGCAACTTAGCAAGACCTTCCCCAACCTAATAAGACCCTGTTTCAAAATAAAAATAAAGTAGGGCTAGGGGTGTATCTTAGAGGTAGAATGCCCCTAGGTTCAATCTCCAGATTTAAAAAAAAAGAGGAGCGGCAGCCCCTTGGTTCAGTTCAGCTCCTGTGCGTGGGCCCGGTTCTGGTTCTGGTTCTGGCCAGTGCTTGGCTGCCAGCCACAGCCCCTTCCCCTGCTAACCTGGCCAGCGAGGGACAGAGACCCCAACAAGACCAGTTAGCATACATATGGTCTCTCTCTTTTGTTTTTTTTGCAACACTGGGGATGGAACCCAGGGGCATTCTACCTCCAAGCTACACCCCCAGCCCTATTGTTTATTCTTTATTTTGAAACAAGGTCTCACTAAATTGCAGAGAGCCTCACTAAGCAGCTGAGGCTGGCCACAAACCCGGATCCTCTGGTCTCAGCCTCCCAAGTACTGGGCTTACAAGTGTGCGCCACCACACCCGGCTAGCATATGGTCTCTTCTAGAAGGAGCCGCACAGGCTGTTAGTGAGCTGTGGGGTGCCAGGGAGCCGGGCTGAGCAGCTCTGCCCTGGGGTCTGGGAGGCGGGACACAGGCTCACAGCAGCCCATGGAGCCAGCCCCTCAGAAGAGGCGCCCCCGCTGTGTCCTCTCAGGCTTTCTGAATGCAGCTCAGGGTGGCAATTCAGCATGGCCTCGACTTCCTCATTTTGCAAAGAAGGAAACTGGACATTTAAAGTCTGCAACTTGACCTCCCTGGAGGGAAGAGGGGAGAGGGATGGGAACCCAGGCTCGGGTGCCCGTCCAGGAGGCTCCGGTGCTACTTCCCCAAGGGATGGGGAGCCGCAGGGACCTCCTGTCTGAGAGACATCAGGCATTTGATTCTCCAGGGTCTCTCCAGGGTGGCTGGAGGAGCCCCAGAGATGTGGGGTTGTTGACCTAGGGGGAGGTAGGGGTGCCGCTCCAGGCTGCCAGCATGTGGGAGCAGGAGCTGGGGGAGACTGCCCCCGCCTCCTGCGGCAGCCCCGACTTGCCGCCCTGCCCGAAGCTCACCCTGGTGACACGTTTTTCTAACCTGCCCATTTCCTTGGCCACCAGCCCCGCAGATGGAAAGACAGGAAGCCCTAAAACTGCCACTTTGGGGGCCTTCCAGTCAAGGACTCTGCTCAGGCCTGACCTCGTGTTTGGGTTGGGGGGGGGGTGTTTATTTTATTTAAAAGAGGCTTTTTTCTTTTTAAGGAAGAAAATGAAGTGCTGCGGGCCAGGAAGAATGCCGCCACGGCCATGCACAGGCACAACTTCTGAGGGGCGGGGCGGCCTCCAGCCCGGGGTCCTGCAGGGTCCTGCTCTGGGCCGGGGTGACAGCCGAGCCCAGCAGGGTCTCTTACCAACACGTTTCCCTGTCGGGGCCTTTGTGTGTCCAGTTATCAGCGTCTCTGAGCCGTGTGGCGGGAGGTAGCAGTGGCTGCTTCCTGGCTCCTGGTGGGCATTCCCTCTGCCAGGCTGGCACCAGTTTAGCTGGTTCCCAGGAAGCCAGTCTGGGGCCCAGGAGGGCTTCCCAGCGAGGTCCCGGAGCTCCCTTGCCAGGGCCGTGTCAGCTCCTGGCGGGTCCCCGGCAGCTGGCCTTGCTTTGCCTGTCACTCGCAATTACCTGTCTCTACATCCCACCTGACCCTCCACTGCCACAGATGGTTGACATTTCATATTTTTCCCTTCTTCTTTTTTTTTTTTTTTTTTTTTTTTTTGCGGTACTGGGAATTGAACTCAGGGACTCAGGGGCATTCTACCTCCGAGCTACACCCCCAGCCATATTTTTTATTCTTTATTTTGAAACAGGGTCTCACTAAGTTGCGGAGGGCCTCACTAGGTAGCTGAGGCTGGCCTCGAACCCGGATCCTCCGATCTCAGCCTCCCAAATGCTGGGATTACAAGCGTGCGCCACCACGCCCGGCTTATTTTTCCCTTCTTGATTGTTTTCTCATCCCCTCCCCTGTGGACCAGAATGTTCCAAGATACAAGAACCCCGTGTCGTGCAGAGCTCCCGGAGCTGAGCCAAGGGCTGGCCAGGCCTCCACCTTCCTGGGCCCCTCCAGCTGAGATCCAGGCACCTGGACGCCCCCGTGTCCCGCCGCCAGGTCTCTCGGGGCCTCCGGCACCTGCCAAGCCCAGAGAGCTGGCTGCCTGGGCCTCTGGCCTCCCGGCTCGGGTGTCCAGTCGGAGCCCCCGGGCCAGGACCAGGTCTTTCTCAGTTCCACAGGCTTTCACAAAGCTCTTACTGTATGTGAAGCCCTTGTGAGGCTTGGTTTCTGTTGTCATCTCCTGAGTCCCGGTGAGTGCCACCATGTCGCTGATGGTAGCTGGTGACCTGGGCCTGTTTGTGGCCCCGGGTAGGGAGGGTGTGTCAGCACGAATGCTGGGCACAAGTTGCTCCTGGGTCCCCTGCCAACTTGCAGAGACTGCCGTGTGAGGGGGCATTACGGGGGGGCCCAGGGCCCTGGCTGACAACCCCTCTTTTCCCAGCTGGACAGGGTCTGTGCTGAAGGAGTCACAGAATGGGGTCACAGGGCCACCAAGGCCTGTCCTGATCATCGGGGCCTACTTCCTGTCGCAGACAGCGTCGAGAGGAGGTCATGGCGTCTCCAGCCTCCGAGGGTGGGGACAGGCAAGGGGTCAGGGCTTCGGGATTGTGCTTACAACAGCTCCATGGTGTTATCTTGCGGGGCCTTTCCTGAGGAAGGCTCCAGCTGAGGATCCTGGGCAGGGCGGGGCGGGGCCCACCCTGGAGCCGGCTCTCCTCAGACCCTTGATTCCGGGGCCCAGGCCCCACACCCAGAAGCCCCCTCACACGGCAGGCCTTACACACGGTGACCTGGGCCTGTTTGTGGCCTCCAGAGGGGAGGGTGCAAACTTCCTGCTCTGCCTTCTTCTGCCTGGGTGTCCAGGCTTGGTGACCCAGCGGGGTCTGAGCCCCCGCCTCTTCCCAGGTCCTTCGCTCCCCCTGGGCAGCTGTTCCTCGCCTGCCCCCGTGTCCCCCGCCTGCCCTGGGCTTCACCACCTGGTGACATCCTGTTTGCACTTGGGGAACCCAGCGAAGTTCCGCCACCTCCACGCAGCTGCTCCCCACCACCCAGGGCACGCCTCCACTCCGCGCCTCAGCCTCCCCTCGCCAGTCCCGAGGCCTGCTGAGGCCCCGAATTCTGACCCACGCCTGCGCCCTGAGCTTTCACGTGCTATGTGCGGGGCCTCGGTGACCCTAATACTTGACCACTGGAAGTCTGGTGGACAGGCTGGCCCGCGCTGGGCTCCTGGGGGCAGGGCGGGGGCTCCAAGAGCCCGCAGGGGCAGCACGGCCAAGCACAGAGCCTGGGTCCTCCCCAGCTGCAGCCTCTTCATGAGGGGCTGCAGGCGGCCCAGCAAGGGTCCCAGCCCCGTGCGAGCTCATAGCTGAGTGCTATGGTAGGAGCCCAGGCGGGGGAGGGCAAATGTGAGCACCGCTGGCTTCGGGACAGGCTGTGGTGGGGGTGGGGTTTGGTTTCAGGGGCCATGATGGCCAGCCCCCGCACCTACAGCCCTTGCACATGACCTAGTAGCTAAGTACTAGGGACACATGAACTGTGGCTTGGCTTTTTTTTAAACTTTATTTATTTATTTATTTATTTATTTATTTAGTTAGTTAGTTAGTAGAACTGAGGATTGAATCCAGGGGCATTCTACATCTGAGCTAAACTCCTAGTCCTATTTTTTATTCTTTATTTTGAAACAGGGACTCACTAAGTTATGGAGGGCCTCACTAAATAGCTGAGGCTGGCCTTGAACCTGCAATCCTCCTGTCTCAGCCTCCCAAGTACTGGGATTATAAGCATGTGCCACCATGTCTGATTTACTATTTATTTATTTATTCATTTATTTTTGTGGTACTGGGGTTTGAACTCAGGGGCATTCTACCTCTGAGCTACACCTCCAGTCCTATTTTTTATTCTTTGTTCTGAAAAAGGGTCTCAATAAGTTGTGGAGGGCCTAAGTAGCTGAGGCTGACCGAGAACCCGGATCCTCCTGTTTCAGCCTCCCAAGTACTATGATTACAAGATTACAAGCGTGTGCCACCATGCCTGGCTTATTTTTACTTTATTTATTTATTTATTTTTACAGTGCTGGGGATTGAACTCAAGGGCATTCTACCGCCAAGCTATACCCCCAGCCCTATTTTTTTTCTTTATTTTGAAACAGGGTCTCGCTAAGTTGTGGAGTGCCTCACTAGGTAGCCGAGGCTGGCCGCGAACCTGGATCCTCCGGTCTCAGCCTCCCAAATGCTGGGATTACAAGCATGCGCCACCACACTCATCTTTTTTTTATTTATTTATTTATTTATTTATTTATTTATTTATTTATTTATTGTGATAGTGGGGATTGAACCCCAGGGCATTGTACTTCTGAGCTATTCTACCTTCATCCCTATTTTATTTATTTTTTTATTTTGAAACAGAGTCTTACTAAGTTGTGGAGGGCCTCATTAAGTAGCTGAGGCTGGCCATGAACCTGCAATCCTCCTGTCTTAGCCTCTCAAGTACTGGAATTACAAGTGTGCGCCACCACGCCTGGCTCTTTAGTATTTTTAAGTTGAGATACAATTTATTTGTTGTTTTTTTTTTTATGGTAATGGGGATTGAACTCAGGGGCATTCTACCTCTGAGTTACACCCCCAGCCCTATTTTTTACTCTTTATTTTGAAACAGGGTCTCACTAAGATGTGGAGAGCCTCACTAAGTAGCTAAGGCTGGCTGTAAACCTGTGATCCTCCTGTCTCAGCCTCCCAAGTACTGGGATTACAAGTTTGCGCCACCACGCCTGGCTCTGAGATACAATTTATACAATATAAAACTGATCTTTTTTTTTTTTTTTTTTTTGCGGTACTGGGGATTGAATTCAGGGGCATTCTACCTCCGAGCTACACCCCCAGCCCTATTTTTCATTCTTTATTTATTTTTTTTTTTTTGCAGTACTGGGGATTGCACTCAAGGGTGTTCTACCTTCAAGCTACACCCCCAGCCCTATTTTTTATTCTTTATTTTGAAACAGGGTCTCACTAAGTTGCGGAGTGCCTCACTAGGTAGCTGAGGCTGGCCGAGAACCTGGATCCTCCAGTCTCAGCCTCCCAAATGCTGGGATTACAAGCATGCACCACCACGCCTGGCATAAAACTGATCATTTTAAAGTGTGCAGTCGAGCAGGGGGTGGAGGTGTGTGCTTGTAATCCCAGTACTTAGGAGGCTGAGACAGGAGGATCACAGGTTCATGGCCAGCCTCAGCTACTTAGTGAGGCACTCCACAACTTAGTAAGACCTGGTTTCCAAATAAAGAATTAAAAATAGGACTGGGGGTGTAGCTCGAAGGTAGAATGCCTCTGGGTTCAATCCCCAGTACCGCAAAAAATAAATAAATAAATAAATAAAGTGTGCAGTTCAATGGTATTTAGTACATTCACTGTGCTGTGCACCCCTCACCCCTAATTGCCCAGCATCTCCATCACCCCAGAGAGATCCCATGCCCTTTGGTAGACACTCCCCCTCCCCCCGCCCTTGGCAACTGCGGATCTGCTGTCCCCATCAGTTGGCCTGTTCTGGACGGTCACATGAGTGGAACCATACAACCTGTGGCCTTTGTAACTGTTTTCTGTCACTTGGTATAATGCTTTCGAGGTTCAGCCATGTTGTAGCTTGTGCCAGCGCCTCATTCCTTTTAATGGCCAAATAGTATGCCATTGTGCACACGTGTCACGTTTTATCTGTTCACACGCTGATGGACGAGCCCTGGCTTTTGTGATTTGGCCAAGTTCAAAGCCAGCACGCGGTAGCGCTGAAGCTTCTGAGGGTGGTGGGCTTCTGAGAGGAGCCACCTGCTGTCCACCCTGGCCTTTGGGCCAGGACAAGCTTCCTTGTGTCCACGCGGTGTGATCTGTGGTCAGGATGAGGGAGAAGGCCCTCGACTTGGGCTTCTGGCCAGGGCAGGGCTGGGCCTGCAGCTCACCGAGCCCCCTCTGCCAACAGCATCCGCAGCGTTATGCAGAAGTACCTGGAGGACCGGGGTGAGGTGACCTTCGAGAAGATCTTCTCCCAGAAGCTGGGTGAGTACTGCCCACTCCCCACCGCCTCGGCCTGTCCAGCTACCCAGGCCCCAAGGAGGACCCCGGGCTTGACTTCCTAGTGCCCACCCAACTGTCTGGCCCCTTCCCTCTCCCCATGGTGGCCTCAGGGGCTGCTCCCAGCTGAGCTGTGACCCTGGTGCCTCCTAGCCCCTGGCTGTCAGCCCAGGGAGCCCCGTGGTGGGGGTGGGGACAGGGGTGGGGGCCCAGCAGTCTCCAGGGCCGCCAGGGAAGTTCCTCCTTTGGGGTTTTTGTTTTTGAGAGTTGCAGCTTCCCCTTGGCCCAGCCACAGCTGCCTGGGCCGTTGGTAGAGCTGACAGGAAGAGGCGGGGCCCTTCCTGTGGCGCCTGCCCAGCTGCGGTTGGTGTGGCCCCGCCCCCAGGGTTCTCCGAGCAGCCTGCTGCCATCCTTCCTTCTGCTGCCTGGTGTGCCTATCTTGGAAGTTTAGTGCGAGCCCAGAGGCCAGGCTTGGGATGAGCCCCGGGGAAGCAGCTGCAGCCACGCTGGGCTCTGACGGCCTTTCAGAGAACAGGATCTGGGAGTGGCCTGGTGGGATGAGGCAGCAGAGGTCAGCCTTGGGGAGCTGATGTGCCAGGAAGCACAGTTTGGGTCCCAGGCCTGTGCGGTGTGACCTTGGGCGAGTTGCTTCACCTCTCTGAGCCTAATTCTGTCCTCATCTGGGAAATGCACTCCTGAGCACCCCTGCCCAGGACTGACAGGGTAGGGTGAAGTGATAGCACTCTGCCTTCCGTGAAGCCGGTTCTCAAGTGACTGGAAGGCGCTGCGTTGAAAGGCCAGGCTGAAGCCGGGCGTGGTGGCGCACGCTTGTAATCCCAGCATTCGGGAGGCTGAGACCAGAGGATTCGGGTTCGCGGCCAGCCTCAGCTACCTAGTGAGGCATTCCGCAACTTAGTGAGACTCGGTTTCAAAATAAAGAATAAAAAATAGGGCTGGGGGTGTAGCTTGGAGGTAGAACGCCCCTGAGCTCAATCCCCAGTACCGCAAAAAAAAAAAAAAAAAAAAGAAAGGCCAGGCTGTCCTAACTAGGAGTGCTGGTGCATGCTCTAGGAGGCATCCACAATACTAACGTAGCCCCCAGAGGCGTGGGAAGCCACTAGCACGTGCAGGGCGCCCGTGTCCACTAACACAGGGCGCGGGCCGGGGCCCCGAGAGCCCTCCCCGAAGCCTGTCGTGCCCGTCTCCTTCCGAGCCCCCTGGGCCGAGGCCTTGCCCTCCAGCCCGCCTTTCCCAGGGACCTGCCTCGTGCCACACAGCCCGCAGGTCTCTCCAAGCCTCTGCTTCCCTGGACACACCCTCCCTGTCAGGGCTGCTGTGAGCATCAGCCAGGCATGGGGAGGGAGAGGTGGGGGCCTCCCTCGGAGCTGCCTCCTGTCGTAGCCTGGCCTGGCCTCGGGGTGACTGAGGCCCCCCGAGAGACTCTCACTGCACCTGCGTGGCTGGCCAATGTGTGATGTCACCTCCCCAAGGAGGTGCAGGGCCTCCATGCGACCCTGAGGGTGCCAGAGCCGGCCCCTCCTCGGCCTCACTGTGTGCGGCCACTTTCCAGCCGTCACCTGAGGAGGCAGATTCTCAGAGTACAGGGGCCCACCCGGATCCACAAAGCCTGCCTGGGACACAGACGGCCTCTGCTGCCGCCCCACCGTCTCCCCAGGGAGTCCCAGCCCACCACAGGGATAGGGAGAGCCCTGAGAGGAGACGGGCTCCGTGTGACCCAGCCCGGTTACTTCCAGGGTACCTGCTCTTCCGAGACTTCTGCATAAACCACCTGGAAGAGGCCAAGCCCCTGGTGGAGTTCTACGAGGAGGTGAGGCAGGACCCGGCCCGGTGCAGGGGCTGGCAGGGGTGACAGCTTTGCTCAGTCCCCAAGACACCTATGGGTTTTGCCTTCCAGATCAAGAAGTATGAGAAGCTGGAGACGGAGGAGGAGCGCGTGGCCCGCAGCCGGGAGATCTTCGATGCTTACATCATGAAGGAGCTGCTGGCTTGCTCACATGTGAGTGGCCCTCCGGCCCATGCCCTGACCCCACGCCGCCCAGCGGGCTGGGAAGGGGAGCAAGGGCGCCCGGAGGACTCAGCCGCTTCTGTCCTCCCCAGCCCTTCTCGAAGAGCGCCACGGAGCACGTGCAGGGCCACCTGGTGAAGAAGCAGGTGCCTCCGGATCTCTTCCAGGTGCGTCCTCCAGGACGGGCGCCCGGGTGGCTGGGGTGGGCCCGGGGGCCATGGTCCAATGGTCCAGGAGGTTCAGTCACCCACTTCCAGCTTCCTCCGTAGCCGTACATCGAGGAGATCTGTCAGAACCTCCGAGGGGATGTGTTCCAGAAATTCATCGAGAGGTGAGTTGGGGGCCGGGGTGGGACAGGAAGGAAGAGGAAGAAGGCAGGGGGCAGAGGGGGCCTGCCACTCCTCCCGCCACTCAGCACCAGGTGTCCGAGTCCCACCCTGGACCTCCCATGCACTTTCCCTCCCAGAGCCTGCCCAGCACCCTGCCCGGCCCAGCTGGGCTGCCGAGCATCGGGGTGGTGGCCGGGCTGGGCACGAGAGCACACTGCCCCCTGTGGCCCCCACAGCAAGTCAGGGGGTGCAGATTGCAGGTGGGTGTCAGGAGCGGCGTTTAGGGCCATAGCTCCCGGCTGTGGAGAGGGCGGCTTTGCAAGGAGTGAGCTCTGTGTCACTGGAGGTGTGCAAGCAGCAACAGGATGAGCCGTGGCGGAGGATGTGGCCGTGGGGAGCGGGGCTGAGACCGGAAAGCTCCTCTCCAAGCTTATCTGATCCCGCAGGAGCCTACAGCCAGGGGCTGAGGCCTTGCTGGGACAGGCTCCGGCCTTTCCACATCCGTCCGACCTGCCAGGACCCCAGGGGCCGGCAGCGGGGTGGGGCAGGCTCGTGCTGGCTCCTCGGCCTGCTGTCTGAGGCTTGCCTGAGCCTGGATCGTCTTCTCTTACAGTGACAGGTTCACACGCTTTTGCCAGTGGAAGAACGTGGAGCTGAACATCCACGTGAGTGGGACGGGCGGGCGTGGAGAGCCAGCGCTGCGGTGCTGAAGGTCACCCGGGAGCGGGAGGTGGAAGCAGGTAAGCGCGTGGCCAGCCCAGGGCAGCCCGCCTGACCTCCCCTGTTGCGGCCCCTGCAGCTGACCATGAACGACTTCAGCGTGCACCGCATCATCGGGCGCGGGGGCTTCGGCGAGGTCTACGGGTGCCGGAAAGCAGACACGGGCAAGATGTGAGTGCCCCGCTTGGCTGACATTGGGGGGCACCTGAGAGAACGGTTGGGTCACTAGCGGGGCCCCGAAAGCCCTGGGAAGAGTGTGAGGGTGATCAGTGCCCCAGGCCTGCGGTCCCTGAGCGGGCGGCCTGTGCCGGGGCCCGACGCCATCCCACTCTCCTGACTCACTGGGGCGCTTACACCTCCTGCGGGCTCCTCCTGCCTGCCCGCGCCTTCAGCCCTCGCTGAAGCTCTGACGTGGGTCACACGAGTCCTGGGTTTAGCCTCCCCCAGCCCCCGGGCAGCCTGGGCCGGCCTGCTGTGGTCTGGACCGCAGCCGCCCTCCTTCCCCGCCCGCTGCAGGTACGCCATGAAGTGTCTGGACAAAAAGCGCATCAAGATGAAGCAGGGGGAGACCCTGGCCCTGAACGAGCGCATCATGCTGTCCCTCGTCAGCACCGGGGTGAGTGGGGTGGCCCTGGGCAGCCCTGGGCCGGGCGATGTGGGCAGCCCCCGCTGACCGCCCCGCCCCCCTAGGACTGCCCCTTCATCGTGTGTATGTCATACGCATTCCACACGCCGGACAAGCTCAGCTTCATCCTGGACCTCATGAACGGTGAGCTGGGGCCGGGTGAGGTGGCACCGGGGCGGGGCGGGGCGGGGCGGGGAGCTGAGTGCCCCTGCCCCCTCAGGAGGGGACCTGCACTACCACCTGTCCCAGCACGGGGTCTTCTCGGAGGCCGACATGCGCTTCTACGCAGCGGAGATCATCCTGGGCCTGGAGCACATGCACAACCGCTTCGTGGTCTACAGGGACCTGAAGGTGAGCCGCCCCCCCCTCGAGGCCCGCTCTCCTCCACCCCGAGCCACTTCCTGGGTTCCTGTTTTGATTTGGGAAGAGAGGGGAAGACCCCCACCTGGGGCCTCGCCCCCAGACATCCATGTGCCTGTCAAGTCAAGACAAGCTTCCTCCACAGCCCGCCAACATCCTCCTGGACGAGCACGGCCACGTGCGCATCTCGGACCTGGGCCTGGCCTGCGACTTCTCCAAGAAGAAGCCCCATGCCAGCGTGTGAGTGCCCGGCCGTCCTCGCCTCCCCAGGCCCCCCGCTGCCCCCACTCACGGCCTCTTCCTCCCACAGGGGCACCCACGGGTACATGGCCCCCGAGGTCCTGCAGAAGGGCGTAGCCTATGACAGCAGCGCTGACTGGTTCTCCCTGGGCTGCATGCTCTTCAAGTTGCTGCGGGGGTGAGCGGGCGTCCTGGGCGGGCGGGATGGGTTCAGAGACTCTAACTCAGTCCAGGGAGGAATCAGGGCCGGGGCGACCTGGGCAGCCTCCGCTGACCGCCCCCTCTCCGAGGACTGCCCCTTCATCGTGTGTATGTCACATGCATTCCACACGCCGGACGAGCTCGGCTCTTTCTCCCCATTCTTGTTCTTTGACCTTGTCTTTGGCCTCTGCCTCTCTGCCTAGGCACAGTCCCTTCCGGCAGCACAAGACCAAAGACAAGCATGAGATCGACCGAATGACGTTGACGATGGTGAGCGTCGGGATCTCAGTCCAGGCCTCGGCGGGCCTGGGTCCCCAGCGGTGCCAGGGCCGCGGATGCTCAGTCCTCACTGACTGGTAGCGATCTCTGGCTGCGGGCCCCTCTGCCCCTGTGAGGCGGATCTTGCCCTCTCTGTGCTCAGAGCTCACACTTGCTGGGGCCGGTTAACCCTCCTGACCCCAGAGCTGGGACGGGATCGGGCTCTTCTTCAACATCATCAACGTCCGGCTCCTCCCTACAGGCGGTGGAGCTCCCCGACTCCTTCTCCCCCGAACTCCGCTCCCTGCTGGAAGGTCTGCTGCAGCGGGACGTCAACCGGAGGCTCGGCTGCCTGGGCCGAGGGTAGGTGCCTGGCCCCGGGGGCTTGTGGCTGTCGGGTCCTGCTGGGGCTGCTGGCCAGCCTGCCCTGGCCTCTGCCTTGTCCCTGAGAACAAGCGCCATGTCCATCAGCTGGTCCCCTCCGCGGCCCTGCTTCTCACAAGGAGCTCACAAGCGGGGTCAAAGCCAGGCGTGGTGGCGCACGCTTGTAATCCTAGTACTTGGGAGGCTGAGACAGGAGGGTTGCAGTTTCAAGGACAGCCTCAGCAACCTAAGCCCTTCACAACTTAGCAAGACCCTATTTCAAAGTAAAAAATAAATGAAATAGGACTGGGGGTGTAGTTCAGAGCTAAAATGCCCCTAGGTTCAATCCACAGTGCCCCCTCACCCTCTCACACACATACACACACACACACACACACACACAAGTACAGGTGAGGTCACAGCCAGCCCCATCCAGAGTTCTCAGAGTGCAGGGGCTACTGGGCCTGGAGCTGCTGCTGTAGCCCCGTAACCGACGGGGTCCCAGCTTCCAGGGGGCCCTCAGGGCCAAAAGGACGATGGCAATAATAGCAGCTTTTATGTTTATTGAACATCCTAAGTGCTGGGCAGGGTGTTGCAAAATCACCAATACTAAAACCCCCCACAACCCAAGATGTCCTGCCTCAGAGATGAGGACACAGAGCTGGCGTGGTGACGCACGCCTGTAATCTCAGTACGTGGGAGACTGAGACAGGAGGATCACAGTTTCACAGTCAGCCTCAGCTAGCAGTGAGACCCTTATCAACCTAGTGAGACCCTGTTTCAAAACAACAACCAAAAAAAATAGGGCTGGGGGTGTAGCTCAGGTAGAATGCCCCTGGGTTCAATCCCCAGGACCACAAAAACAGAAAAAGAGAGAGAGAGATGAGGACACAGGCTCAGGGTTTAGGAGCTTGCACAAGGTCACAAAGCCCAAAAGTGGCTGAACCAGGAGGTAAGCCCCAGCCGCTGCCTTACCCCAGGCCTGGCCTGAGCTGGACTCAGGCAGTGCGGAGCCCAGATGACAGGTATCCCCCCACAGGGCTCAGGAGGTGAAGGAGAGCCCCTTCTTCCGCTCGCTGGACTGGCAGATGGTCTTCTTGCAGAAGGTAATACCCGTGTGGGCTGGGGTAGGGCGCCCTGCAGCCCCTCCCCCATGTTGACGCCCATCTCTTCTGCCGCAGTACCCGCCCCCGCTGATCCCCCCGCGCGGGGAGGTGAACGCAGCGGACGCCTTTGACATTGGCTCCTTCGATGAGGAGGACACGAAAGGAATCAAGGTACTGAGCCTGGAGCCGGCCCCTGTGAGCCCCAGACCACTTCTCCCCAAACCTACTGGGGAGGCGCTAGACCAGTCATACCTGCGCCGGGGCCCTGGGCAGGGCCTGATGGTGTCTGGGTGCCTTCTGTCCATCCGCATGTCCCTGCCCCGTCCACCTGGTGAAGTTATTGGACAGCGACCAGGAGCTCTACCGCAACTTCCCCCTCACCATCTCCGAGCGGTGGCAGCAGGAGGTGGCGGAGACGGTCTTCGACACCATCAACGCGGAGACGGACCGGCTGGAGGCACGCAAGAAAGCCAAAAACAAGCAGCTGGGCCACGAGGAAGGTGAGGGCTGCCTGGCCGCCTGGTGCAGAGACCTGGGCTGGGGTTGAGGAGCTCGCCGAGGTCACCGCCAGAAAGTGGCCAGACCACCAGGGCTGGGGTGAGCCGCGCCTGGCTGATCCGGCGCCTCTCATCTCCCTCTCGGTCAGACTACGCCCTGGGCAAGGACTGCATCATGCACGGCTACATGTCCAAAATGGGCAACCCCTTCCTGACCCAGTGGCAGCGGCGGTACTTCTACCTGTTCCCCAACCGGCTGGAGTGGCGGGGCGAGGGCGAGGCCCCGGTAAGCACCTAAGCACGGGGCGCGGGGCGTGGCCGGGGGCGTGGCCAGGCGCGGGGCGTGGCCAGGCGCCTCTCATGGCCTGCCCGCCCCGCAGCAGAGCTTGCTGACCATGGAGGAGATCCAGTCGGTGGAGGAGACACAGATCAAGGAGCGCAAGTGCCTGCTCCTCAAGATCCGAGGCGGCAAGCAGTTCGTCCTGCAGTGCGACGTGAGTAGGGGCCGGGCTGGGGCGGGCCGAGGGGCGCGGGGGTGGGGATGCGTGGGGCCCCCGAGGCTGACGCCCGGCCCGCGCAGAGCGACCCGGAGCTGGTGCAGTGGAAGAAGGAGCTGCGCGACGCCTACCGCGAGGCCCAGCAGCTGGTGCAGCGGGTGCCCAAGATGAAGAACAAGCCGCGCTCGCCGGTGGTGGAGCTGAGCAAGGTGCCGCTGGTGCAGCGCGGCAGCGCCAACGGCCTCTGACCCGCCCGCCGCCTTTTATAAACCTCTAATTTATTTTGTCGAATTTTTATTATTTGTTTTCCCGCACAGCGGAAAAGGTTTTATTTTGTAATTATTGTGATCTCCTGTGGCCCCCAGGGAGGGGCCCGCTTGCCTCGGCTCCTGCTGCCGCCAACCCAGCCACCAACCATCAGCACCCCCGCCCGACCCCGGGGCCACCCGCTCCCAGTGTCTTCCTGTGGGGGGAGCAGCAGCCCCCAGCAGCCCTCCCCGGAGGGGCCAAGCCACGCGGAGCTGTGCCAGCCCGGGCCCTGGGGGCCGCGCTCTGCCCACCGCATGGCCGGGCGGCCTGGCAGCCCCACCCCAGGGGTGCCCGGCACGGGGGTACTACTTGAACTTTCCCACCGCAGCCCCTGCAGCAGAGGGACAGCCCTGCGCCGTCCTGCCTCTGGCCACTGGCGAAAGGAGAGGGCTCCTGGGCCCTCATCAGGAAAGCCCCGGGTCGCCGGCACCCTGCCCCTGCCCCTTCGGTGGACGCTGGGCTCAGCAGGAGGGTGGGTGGGCCCCAGCTGCTGCGTCCCCCCACAGGCCCCCTCTGCCTCCCGCCAAGCGCCCGGGCTCAGGACCACAGAGAGGCGACTGGATTGGGCTCACCCCCCTCGCCTGGCCGCCAGGTCCCCCAGCCTGGGCCGGCGGCCTCCCCAGGACCACAGCAGGCCGGCCCGGGCGGCGGGCAGCACAGTGAGGGGCCGGCGGGGAGAGCCCCCCACCCCGCTGGCCAGCCCTGCGCCCGCCCCGTCAGTGCCACTGCCCATGGGGGCCACCTCGCCCGCCGCATGCCCCTCCTGCCAGCCGCCTCCCCGGGCTGGGTCGGCGCGCCCTCCCTCCCCTCCCACCCTCTCACTCCGGGGCGTTTCTTTGCCGATTTTTGAATGTGATTTTAAAGAGTGGAAAATGATACTATGCGTTTTTATAAAAAATGGTGCCTGACTCCTTGGCGTCTCAGACTCTTTGTGTCTGGTGACCACTTTCAGCCTCCACCAGGCTGGGGAGTAAAGGGGGGGGTGGCCCTGGTCTCCACCACGTGGCGGTGACAGCCTCCAGGCGCTGGGCCTCTTCAGGGCAGGGCAGGGGCTCCCCTCCCCTCCCACCAGGCCCATAGCCAGGGTTGCACCGGGCTGCCTGGGGCCACCCCTGCTGTCCTGAGCACGCGCAGCACCCACACAGCTGACGCAGGGCACCTGAGGGGCGCCCAGCCTCAGGTCCCTGCTCCTCAGCCCCGGGGGAGGGGGCAGGCGTGCTGAGGGCGTGGCTGAGGCCAGCGCAGTGTGACCGGCAGAGGAGGAAGGACATGGGCAGCAGGCGCGAGGGGCCTGGAGAAGACGGCCTTTGAACGGGGCCTCCAGCCTTGGGGGCCGGGCACTCCAGAGAGGCTCAGGTGTCAGCAGAGCACAATGGAGAGAACCAGGCCCGGGTGCCGAGACACCAGGCGGAGCCCAGCTCGGTGGGGAGTCTGGACTTGGCTTGGCCCCGGGAGTCTTTGAAGGCTCTGCTCCTCGGGGCTGGGGTCCTGAGAGCTGGCTCTCAGCACGGGGCCGGTCACTGTGTGTAGGGTATGGAGAAAAGCCAAGGGCAGGAGCAGGAGACAGGCGCAGACTATTGCTTCTTGATTTTTCTTTTCTTTTGGTACTAGGGATTGAACCTAGAGGCATTCTACCTCCGAGATATGGAGCCCAATTTTTTTTTTTTTTTCTTTATTTGGAAATGGTCTCACTAGGTTTTTCTTTCTTTCTTTCTTTCTTTTTTTTTGCGGTACTGGGGATTGAACTCAGGGGGATTCTACCTCTGACCTACACTCCCAGCCCTATTTTTTATTCTTTATTTTGAAACAGGGTCTCACTAAGTTGCGGAGTGCCACACGAGGTAGCTGAGGCTGGCCGCGAACCCGGATCCTCCAGTCTCAGCCTCACAAATGCTGAGATTACAAGCGTGTGCCGCCAGTGCCTGGCATCTCACTAGGTTTCTGAGAGCCTTGCTACGTTGCTGAGGCTGGCTTTGAACCTTCGATCCTCCTGTCTTAGCCTCTCAAGTACTAGGATTATAAGAGTGTACCACCATGCCCAGCTTCGACTATTGCTTCTTGTCCAGGGAAGAGACATTCTCACGATGGCAAAGACAGAGGAAGATGAAAGAGGCCAAATGGAAGAAAACAGCCCAGCAGAAAAGGGCCAGGCTTGGGGATAAGAGGTGGGGGTCACTGGGTGGCTGGCACAGGAGGATCAACTCAGCAAGACAGTGTATCAAAATAAAAACAATGCCGGGCGTGGTGCTGCACACTTGTAATCCCAGTACTTGGGAGGCTGAGACAGGAGGATCTGGGTTGGCAGCCAAACTCAGCTACGTAGGCCCTCTGCCACTTACTGAGACCCTGTTTAAAAATAAATAAAAAATAGGACGAGGGGTGTAGATCGGAGGTAGAATGCCCTTGGGTTCAATCCCCAGTTCTGGAAAAAAAAAACAAAAACAAAAAAACTAAAAATAGAGAACACAGAATGCCCCTGAATTTAATCCCCAGTACTGCGAAAATTAAAATAAATAAAAATTTAAAAGCCAAGCATGCCGGGCGTGGTGGCGCACGCTTGTAATCCCAGCATTCGGGAGGCTGAGACCGGAGGATCCGGGTTCGCGGCTAGCCTCAGCTACCTAGTGAGGCACTCCGCAACTTAGTGAGACTCGGTTTCAAAATAAAGAATAAAAAATAGGGCTGGGGGTATAGCTCAGAGGTAGAATGCCCCTGAGTTCAATCCCCAGTATCGCAAAAAAAAAAAAAAAAAAAAAAAAAAAAAAGCCAAGCATGGTGGTGCACACTTGTAATCCCCGTACTTGGAAGGCTGAGATAGGAGGATCACAGGTTTGAGGACAGCCTTGGTAAGTAATGAGACTCTCATCAACCCACTGAGACCCAGTTGCCAAATAAGGAATAAAACAGGACTGGGGGTGGAGCTTGAAGGTAGAATGCCTCTGGGTACAATCCCCAGTACCACAAAACAAAAAACTAAAACTAGGGAACCCAGAATGCCCCTAGGTTCAATCCCTAGTACCGCAAAATAAAGAAACAAATAAAATAAAAATTTAAAAAGCCAGGCGTGGCCGGGCGTGGTGGCGCATGCTTGTAATCCCAGCATTCGGGAGGCTGAGACCGGAGGATCCGGGTTCGCTGCCAGCCTCAGCTACCTAGTGAGGCACTCCGCAACTTAGTGAGACTCGGTTTCAAAATAAAGAATAAAAAATAGGGCTGGGGGTGTAGCTCGGAGGTAGAATGCCCCTGAGTTCAATCCCCAGTACCGCCAAAAAAAACCAAAAAATAAAATAAAATAAAAAGCCAGGCGTGGTAGCTCACACTTGTAATCCCAGGATTTGGGAGGCTGAGACAGGAGGAGCACAGGTTCGAACCCAACCTCTGCAATTTAGCAAGACTCTCAGTAACCTAGTGAGACCTTGTTTCCAAATAAAAAATAAAATTGGGCTGGGGGTGTAGCTTGGAGGGGAGAATGCCTCTGGGTTCAATCCCCAGTACAAAAAAAAAAATTAAAAAGGGCTGGGGAGCCAGGCGTGGTGGCGCACGCTTGTAATCCCAGCATTCGGGAGGCTGAGACCAGAGGATCAGGGTTCGCGGCCAGCCTCAGCTACCTAGTGAGGCACTCCACAACTTAGTGAGACTCGGTTTCAAAATAAAAAGAATAAAAAATAGGGCTGGGGGTATAGCTCGGAGGTAGAATGCCCCTGAGTTCAATTCCTGGTACCGCAAAAAAAAAAAAAAA